>BPLQ01003986.1:0-16421 GCA_021605075.1 Caerostris darwini | reverse complement strand
AAGGAACTTTAAACTTTTTAATATTACAATAAAATACAAGGTAAATTTATTCAAACATATATCATTGTTTTCTTTGAATTAGATGGAAATGAAATTTACATTTAATTTCTTTATTGAGAACATTAGGTGATGTTTTTATTGAGATATATGAGGCAAGATTTTTATTGAGGTACATAAAGTAAGGTTTTTATTGAGGTACATAGGATAATGTTTTTATTGAGGTACATAAGATGAGGTTTTCATTGCGGTACATGAAATGAGGCTTTTAATGAGGTACATAAAGTAATATTTTTATTGAGGTACAAACAGCAAGGTTTTTTATTGAGGTACATAAGATAAGGTTTATATTGAGGCACATAAGATAAGGTTTCTATTGAGGTACATAAGATAATTTTTTTTATTGAGGTACATAAGATAAGATTTTTTTTATTGAGCTACATAAGATAAGATTTTTTTTATTGAGCTACATAAGGTAGTAAGGTTTTTATTGAGGTTCATAAGGTAAGCTTTTTATTGAGGTTCATAAGGTAAGGTTTTTAATGAGGTATATAAAATAAGTATTAATTATTGAAAAAACATGGAAAGTGATTATACATCATACCCAATAAATCAAACTATTGTTATTTTTATTGTATTTTTCTTTTGAAACAATTATGATGTTGGAAGTTAATATGGGTTTAATTAACAATGCTTAAGTTCAACAGCCGAAGGCAAAGTTGTTTCTAAATGTTAGCGAATGTCATTTAAAAATAACTTTAACTTTTTAATATTACAATAAAATACAAAGTAAATTTATTCAAACATCTATCATTGTTTTCTTTGAATTAGATGGAAATGAAATTTACATTAAATCTTTTTATTGAGAACATAGGGTAAGGTTTTTATTGTGGTACATAAGAGGAGGTTTTTTATTGAGGTACATATTGTAAGGTTTTTATTGAGGTCCTTCGTTAAATTAAATTAGATTCAATTTCAACAATTAAATTTATTTCTACAAAATGGATGGACGTGAAATATACATTAATTTTTTTTTATTGAGAACATAAGGTAGTAAGGTTTTTATTGAAGTACATAAGGTAGTAAGTTCTTATTGAAGTTCATAAGGTAATGATTTTATTGAGATACATAAGATGAGGTTTTTATTGATGTACATAAGTTAAGGTTTGTATTGACTTACATAAAGTAAGGTTTATAATGACGTACGTAAAATAATATTTTTATTGAGGTACATAAGATTTTTATTAAGGTACATAAAATAAGTATTAATTATTGAAAAATCATGGAAAATGATTATACATTCATACCCAATAAATCAAACTATTGTAATTTTTATTGTATTTTTCCTTTATGTGAAACGATGATGTTGGAAGTTAATATGGGTTTAATTAACAATGTTTAAATCCAACAACCGAGGACAAACTTCTTTATAAATGTGAGATAATGTCATTTAAAAAGAAATTAATATTTTTATTGTTACAATAAAATGCAAGGTAAATTTATTCAAAGGTCCAACATTGTTTTCTTTGCAATAGATGGAAATGAAATTTGCATTCAATTTTTTTTTATTGAGAACATAAGGTAAATTTTTATTGAGGTACATAAGATGAGGCTTTGAATGAGATGCATAAAGGGAGGTTTTTATTGAGGTATATAAAATGAGATGTTTGTTAAAGTACATAAGGTAATTATTAATTACTGAAAATTCATCGGAAATTTTTATGCATTCTAATACAATAAATCAAACTATTGAAATTTTTATCGTATACGTGAAACAATGATGATTTTTAACAGTTAATATGGTTTTAATTGATAATTTTTTAATCAGACTCTTTCAATGTCACATCAAATTCATTTTGATATTATATTATTTGGAAATAAATGGTAAAGCGTTATGAAAAATATACTCCAGTTAGCTAAATATTTTAGCCAACTGATAGATAATTTTGGTAGGTCTTTACATCGATCGTTGGTTTTTTTCTATCTTTAAATAGTTTAACGCAGCACGGGTGGTAAAGAAAGAAAATAACTATCAAACTGACGTATTAAAGTATGAGGGTTCGATTCGAACTGATGGATTACGCTACACTGTAACTCTTGGAGAAAGAGTAGACTTAATGAAAATAAGTGAATCTGACATCAACAGTATGAGCGAATTAAAATTTTTAATGTTTCTTGTAATATGTCAAGTAAATGAGAAAGTATGTTCAATTAAATATTGTTGTTCCCCCACCTACTTATGAGCAACATTAACTCACTAAGGAGGTGTTACCCAATGTTTAAGAGGAAAATAAGATTAACGGCAGCAGATCTACTATGTTTGTTGAAATCTACATATGTTTTGAAGCAAATAAAAATAAATTATGACGCTTAATATTGAAATTATATTTAACGCAACATACATTGACTCTTAATATTTAAATTATGTTTAACACAACACACATTGACGCTTAATATTTAAATTATACTTTTTGCCTCAAAAAAATCTGATCCTATCTCAAGCATTGGTATTAATCAATCAACATTCAGAGAAATTTCCAGCAAAAATTCTTAGACTTTTTCTATCCATAAATAATTCAACACAGCAGGGGTTGTCTGTAAAGAACGTAACTATCAAACTGAGAAATTATTTCAGCGTTCTTTTTTTTAGTTTTTACTTCCGAATAGAAGAGTAGTTACAATTTTTAGTAAATTAAAAAAATTCGTAACTTAAAAACTTTAGTTATTTTTGCACGTTATATTTTTTTACCTTATAGAGTGAAAAGCCACACCGAGTAAGGTTGCATTTCTAGTGGCGACGCGATATCAACTTTGATGAATCAGATTAGCGAATTGAGAATGATTGACAGCAGAGTGAATGAATCACTACTGTCAATTATTCTCGATCGTTAATCTGATTCTTCAAAGTTGACGTTGCGTTAGCGTCGCGTTGCCAATCGAAATGCACCCTAAATTGTTAAAACAATTCCAATTTATCCCTTATACTTTATAGACATACAGGCGATAATGAGTTAATTGGTTAATGATAAAAATTAAAGTAAAATAGCTAAGCATTTTTTTCAAATATGTAATCTTATTTATTTATTTTTAGGTAAATGGCACAACCGAATGCAGAATGTCACAGTTACTGGCACAGACTCTACAGGCATTGTCATGGGTTTGAAACCTTCAAAAATATATCTGTTTCGGGTTTTAGCAGAAAACCGAATAGGAAGAAGTGAACCAAGCAAACCTGTCGAAGCATTAACCCAAGAGGAAGGCAAGTAGATTCCTCTATATTTATTCATAAAATAATAATTGCCCATATGGCTTTTCATCTTCCTATTAATTACACTGGCACATATATTTTCTATAACGAATAATTCTTTACATAAGTTTTTATATAAGTATTCTTATGCACTGGAATTTTAGAAATGAGATAAATACCAACATGTGGATTCATGTTTAAAACTTCTACGTCATTGGTTGTTAGTTTCTTTCATGATAATATTGTAAAAGTTATCCAAGAGGTCATTCACTATAACGCATGAGCTTCAAAATAATTAATCTTATCCATGATCTTTCATAATCAAGATAAACATCATCGATGGTCTTATCAATAATGATGTTTAGCGTAATCGAGAAAGATCATGGATAAGAATATAAAAAATAAAAGGAAAGAGCGCATCAATGATCTCATCAATGATAATGTTTATCGTGATCGTGAAAGATCATACATAAGAATACAAAAAGAAAAAGAAAAATTTAAAGTGTGCATCGATGATCGTATCAATTATGATGTTTATCAGGAAAGATTATGGATAAGAATAAAGAACAAATAAAAGAATACATCGATGATCTTATCAATGATGATGGTTATCGTGATCGTGAAAGATCATGGATAAGAATACAAAAATAAAAGGAAAGAGCACATCAATGATAATGTTTATCGTGATCGTGAAAGATCATATATAAGAATACAAAAAGAAAAAGAAAAATTTAAAGTGTGCATCGAAGATCGTATCAATTATGATGTTTATCAGGAAAGATTATGGATAAGAATAAAGAAAAAATAAAAGAATACATCGATGATCTTATCAATGATGATGGTTATCGCGATCGTGAAAGATCATGGATAAGAATACAAAAAATAAAAGGAAAGAGCACATCAATGATAATGTTTATCGTGATCGTGAAAGATCATATATAAGAATACAAAAAGAAAAAGAAAAATTTAAAGTATGCATCGATGATTGTATCAATTATGATGTTTATCAGGAAAGATTATGGATAAGAATAAAGAAAAAATAAAAGAATACATCGATGATCTTATCAATGATGATGGTTATCGTGATCGTGAAAGATCATGGATAAGAATACAAAGAATAAAAGGAAAGAGCACATCAATGATAATGTTTATCGTGATCGTGAAAGATCATATATAAGAATACAAAAAGAAAAAGAAAATTTAAAGTATGCATCGATGATTGTATCAATTATGATGTTTATCAGGAAAAGATTATGGATAAGAATAAAGAAAAATAAAAGAATACATCGATGATCTTATCAATGATGATGGTTATCGTGGATCGTGAAAGATCATGGATAAGAATACAAAGAATAAAAGGAAAGAGCACATCAATGATAATGTTTATCGTGATCGTGAAAGATCATATATAAGAATACAAAAAGAAAAAGAAAAATTTAAATTATGCATCGATGATTGTATCAATTATGATGTTTATCAGGAAAGATTATGGATAAGAATAAAGAAAAAATAAAAGAATACATCGATGATCTTATCAATGATGATGGTTATCGTGATCGTGAAAGATCATGGATAAGAATACAAAAAATAAAAAAGAATAAAGTAATACATCGATGATCTTATCAATGATGATGGTTATCGTGATCGGGAATGATCATGGATAAAAATACAGAAAATAAAATAAAAGAATACATCAATGATCTTATCAATGATGAAGTTTATCGTGATCGTGAAAAATCATGCGTAAGAATAAAAAAAAGAAGATAATAAAAGAGCACATTGATGATATTATCAATGATGAAGCTTATCATAATCGTGAAAGATCGTGGATAAGAATACAAAAAATAAAATAAAATAATAGATCGATGATCTTATCAATGATGTACTCTTTTATGATGATGAATATTGGATTTTCAAGTCACATGGGTAATGAACAGAAATGTAGCAATTATGGATGAATTATTTAATACTTACATGAAATTTGGAGCGGAATACTTTGAGTACATAGTTGCTCACATTTTAAGAGGTTCAATTTCTATCTACAAAACTCCAGTAATGTAAAATAATGATTTACTATTACTTATTATTTAATTACTTATGGCAGTATTTATTAGTGCATTAATTGAATACATATTTTGAATGCTTTTTACAATAATATACTGAAAAAGTAAGATAGTTTAAAATCGACATTTTCTAAAACTTCTGTACAAATAACATATGTCGAATTTTAAAATTATTTTCAATAAATTATGAACGAAAATAAACTGCATGTTGTTGTTGTTTCTGATCCCCGATATGGTCCAGCTAATAGACCAAATCCATAAGTGCATAGACCTCTAAAAAGTCCAAGAATAGAAGAGGTTCAGAAAAATCTAATCCAATCTAAAATCAAGACAGTTTAACATATGAGCAGGTCATGCATGAGAAATCTTACACTTGGTGCAGCTCCCAAAACCCTTCTGCCCGTGTTCATAGATGCGTCTCCTCAAGCGCCCTTAGTGGCCTGGTGGCTAATCGGCTATCCCTCTGGCCATTGGTACCACAAGCTTCAGATTCGAATCCTGGCTGTGGCATAGATGTTTATTAGTGGTTCAGAATCCATATTAAACTGTAGATCCAGATCTAGTTAGCCTAAAGTGTGCACAAAATGACTGTAGAGCGACAAACCAAACCAAACCTCAAGTGTCTATTGGCAAAAATGTGATAAGCAAGTTTGTTGGTTTCTATGGCCCCCAAAAAGCAGGGCACCACCAGGGCAATTCCTCTAGTATCATTCATGTACCAACAGGATATTCCAAATACCTTTAATTGTCTTTCCAAACTCGAAGAATACCTCTCTATACTGTGCGAAGCATATTGGAATGGAAAGTCACCAAAGAAGCAATCTTGGATAGTTTGGTTTGTCTCTCTACGGTCATTTTGTGCACAGTTTTGGCTAATTAGACCGGGACCTACAATTTAACGTGGATTCCGAACCATTAACAAACATCTATGCCACCGCCAAAATTCAAATCTGAAAGCCACAGCGCTAGCCAATTGACAATCACGTCACGCAACCTTTCCTAGAGAAATAAAATTTTCATTGAATATTCTTATACAGTTTAAGTTGAATTATGTATTTTTTTGCATACTAATAAAAATTACATTTACCTGAATACCCCCTTGAAAAAAAAGTTACATACCTTAATTAAATCCAATAATAATTTATGAAATTAACTTTTTTATTATTCCCATAAAAAGAATTTTTTTCAGAAAAAAAAATTTAATTTTTTTTTTTTTTTTTTTGCTTAAAAAATTACGAATAATTAAATGTACTTAATATGATTAAGTAAAACTTATAATTAAGTAATTCAATTATTTTAAGAATATTGGATTCTTCATTTAGAAATTATTAATTTTATTTTTATTAATCTTAAAAATAATTAAACATTTTCGTAAAAATCTTTCCACTTTTTTCAACCAGTGTCTTACAATTGCTGCTTAAAGAAACGAATGTTTTTTTGTTTCACCCCATTCGTTAACATACTTAAAAAGCAATTTAAAATATTTATGAATTAAAAAAAAAGACAGAAAATACTTTAATTAACATTATGACTATTTCGATACATAAAAGTTTTCCCCAATTTTTTAAAGATAATTACAATTCTTTAAATATACTTAAAAAGCAGATTTATGCGAACTATTTGAAATAATAATAAAAAAAACTAAATTCCAGTAATAATAATAATAACGAAAAGAAAATATTCTTACAAAGGGAAAATTATAATAAAAAAAAATATTTGAAAACTTTTATACCAAATGGAGCAAAAAGATGTCGTAACCTACTCTTCATAAATGTGGTCGCATAGCTGGCGCTAAGAATAATTTTAAAAATAATGAAATAAAAGAGCCAGTTTTTCTTTTCAAAAAGAAAGATAAAAGCATTTTGAAAAAAAGAAAAGAAAAAAAATCCTAGAATAAAAGTTCCCTAAAGAATTTGCTTCACTATAATTCCTAAAACGCAATTCAATGTAAAAAAGTCTTTGTAAAATCATTCAGCTTTTGAATTCTTACTATGTTTAGAGCATTGAAAGAAATTCCGACACTCACACATTTTACTTTTCTTTTTTTTTTTTGTTGTAGCGCCATTTTCTTTCATTTTCGTTTTTCTTTCCTTTTTTTTTACTTCTTGACTTTTAATTTCCTACCATTCGCATATAAAGCATTAGAATTTACTACAACGCATTTTGGCGGCGAAAATACCTTTTTCATTACATCTCGCTATCTCACTACCTCGCTTTGTATATTAAGTTGTCGCCTCATTTGCATAAACAGATTGTGCAACTCTTTGTAAATCAGAGAAAATTGTCTTTCTCTTTGTCCGGTGCGTGTAGAGGTTGAAGAATTGAATAATAAATACAGCGTGCTGGAATACAGAAATAGGCATTTTCAGGTAAAAATGAACGAGAGGAACTTCATTTAGGGAATGGTGGGACTTGTCGGTTGAATATTCCAAAATGTGTCAAATTTGTCTGGATTTATTAAACAATGTTTACTGGTATTTGTTCTTTAATAGCTTGTTCTTTTGTGTAAAAAGATAGTATTGAGTGTAATTGCTACATTTTAATGTTGTTTTTTTTAAATTTTTTTAATGTTCTCTGAAAAACTTTGAAAGAAATCTGTGTTGTTTGGATTTAGATTTAGATTTAGATTCTAATTTGATTTAGATCCTCTTAAACAGATGACAAGGAAGATAGTATTTACCTTTTTCTCCAATATTGGTGTAATGCAATAACTATTTTACGGTTCATCCTAAAATTTGAATACAACATATATAATTGTATTATTTTATAGGATGTATTGTATATACGTATTATCACTTGTATTAAAAAATAGGTATATACCGTAGAGCAACAGACCAAACCAAACTTAATGTGTCCATCGGTAAAACGTGATAAGCATGTTTGTTGGCTCCTATGGATTCTTTTTCGGGTACCAGTCATGTACTAACGAGAGATTTCAGAGATCCTTAATTGTCTTTCCAAAATCGGAGAACACCTCAATGTAAGTGCGAAGTATATAGGATTGGGAAGTCTCCGAAAAAGCAATCCTTGATAGTTTGGTTTGTCACTCTACGGTCATTTTGTGCACACTTTAGGCTAATTAGATCGGTACTTACAGTTTAACGTGGATTCCGAACCGTCAACAACAGTCATGATTCGAACCACCAGTCGAACCACCATCACACAGTCAGGATTCGAATTTGAAACCTATAGTACCAAAGTCTAGAGCGCTGGAAAAATTGGCCAACAGGCCACGCGATCTTTCCTAGAGAATTAAACTTCATAAAAATATTCAATGGAAATTTTAAGTTGAAATACGTACATTTTTTCATACTAATAAAACTTATCCTTATCTGAATACCATCCTAAAAAAAATGTACGTACATTAATAAAATGCAGTAATAACTTAGGAAATTAACTTTTTTATTATTCCTATATTAAGAAATTTTTTGAGAAAAAAAATTGAAAATTTTTTTTTATATTAAAAAAATTGAGAACAATTAAATGTACATAATATGATTAATTAAAACTTATAATTAAGTAATTCAATTATTTTAAGAATATTGGATTACTGATTAATATTTAGTTTAATTTTTATTAACCTTAAAAATAATTAAAAATTTTCCATAAAATTTTTTCACTTGTTTTTCAACCAGTCTTACAATTGCTGTTTGAAGAAACGAATATTTTTTTTGCTTCACCTCATTCATTAACATGCTTAAAAAGTAATTTAAAGCATTTATAAAGAAAAAAAAAAGACACAAAAGTACTTTAATTAACATTTTGACTACTTCGATACATAAAAGTTTTTCCCCATCATTCTAAAGATAATTGCAATTCTTTAAATATACTTAAAAAGCAGATTTATGCGAAGTAACTATTTAAAATAATAATAAAAAAAAAAATCCAGTAATAATAATAGGAAAAAATATTCTTTCAAAGGGAAAATTACAATAAAAAAAATATTTGAAAACTTTTATACCAAATGGAGCAAAAAGATGTCGTGACCCACTCTTCATAAATGAGGTTGCATAGCTGGCGCTAATAATAATAATAAAAAAATAAAATAAAAAAAGCAAGTTTTTCATTTCAAAAAGAAAGATAAAAGCATTTTGAAAAAAAGAAAAGAAAAAAAATCGAATAATAAAAGTTCCCTAAAGAATTTGCTTCATTATAATTCCTAGAATGCAATTCGATGTAAAAAAGTCTTTGTAAAATCATTCAGCTTTTGAATTCGTACTAGGTTTAGAGCATTGAAAGAAATTCCGACCCTCACACATTTTGTTCTTCTTTTTTTTTGTTGTAGCGCTATTTTCTTTCATTTTCTTTTCTTTTTTCTTTTACTCCTTGACTTTTAATTTCCTACCATTCGCATATAAAGCATTAAAATTTACTACAACACATTTTTGCCGGCGAAAATAGCTTTTTCATTATATCTCGCTATCTCACTACCACGCTTTGTATATTAAGTTGTCGCCTCATTTGCATAAACAGATTGTGCAACTCTTTATAATTCAGAGAAAATTGTGTTTTTCTTTCTTTTTTCTTTGTCCGGCGCGTGTCGAGGTTGAAGAATTGAATAATAAATACAACGTGTTTGAATACAGAAAAAGGCATTTTCAGGTAAAAATGAACGAGAGAAAATTCATTTAGATTGGGACTCGCCAGTTGAGGAATATTTCAAAATGTGTCAAATTTGTCTGGATTTCTTAAACATCGTAAATTCGTGTTTGTTCTTCATTAGCTTATGATATTGTGCTCTTTAATTGATTATCCAAATTCTTTAATGTGAACATATTTTAAATGTTTTTAAAAGACATTGTAAGAAATCAGTGTTGTTTGAATTTAGGAAACAATGTGCAGTTCCCCTATTCTTGTTATTATTCAGTTCCTTCTTAGTCTCCTTTTTGATGTTATTGCAAAGGAATTAATTATGACTACGATTCAAGAATTCAACGAATTTTCAAATAAAGTAGAACATTAAAATGAAATATAAGATGTAAAATGAATTTTCACTCAGTTGAATTTTTGATGTTGTTGCCAAACATTGAATTATGACCACGATTCAAGAATTCAAATAATTTTCAAATAAAAGAGATTATTAGGATTAAACATAAGATTTAAAATGAATTTTTTCATTTTTTATAATATTCCGAACATAACCATTTTAAAAACTATGTTTATTAGCGTTAAAATATATTATTGTGAATTAAAAATAATTAAAGTATGTTACTAGTGTAGTTCTGATAGTAGAGTAGTTACTAATTTTGGATAGACTGCATATTGAGTATGCATATTGGACAGGAAAGTCACCAAAGAAGCAACCCTTGACAGTTTGGGTTTTCGCTTTATGATCATTTTGAGCACACTTTGGGTTAATTAGAGCTGGATCAGAATAGTAGATCACCACCAGTACTATTCTATAGTTCTACTATTCTTATTATTATTTATCTACTATTATTATTTATAGTTCCCTAAAGAATTTGCTTCATTATAATTTCTAGAACGCTATTCAATGTAAAAAAGTCTTTGTAAAGTCATTCAGCTTTTGAATTTTTACTATGTTTAGAGCATTGAAAGAAATTCCGACCCTCACATATTTTTTCTTTTTTTTCTTGTAGCTCCATTTTCTTTCATTTTCTTTTTCTTTTTTTCTTTTTCTTCTTGACTTTTAATTTCCTACCATTCGCATATAAAGCATTAAAATTTACTACAACACATTTTTGCCGGCGAAAATAGCTTTTTCATTATATCTCGCTATCTCACTACCACGCTTTGTATATTAAGTTGTCGCCTCATTTGCATAAACAGATTGTGCAACTCTTTATAATTCAGAGAAAATTGTGTTTTTCTTTCTTTTTTCTTTGTCCGGCGCGTGTCGAGGTTGAAGAATTGAATAATAAATACAACGTGTTTGAATACAGAAAAAGGCATTTTCAGGTAAAAATGAACGAGAGAAAATTCATTTAGATTGGGACTCGCCAGTTGAGGAATATTTCAAAATGTGTCAAATTTGTCTGGATTTCTTAAACATCGTAAATTCGTGTTTGTTCTTCATTAGCTTATGATATTGTGCTCTTTAATTGATTATCCAAATTCTTTAATGTGAACATATTTTAAATGTTTTTAAAAGACATTGTAAGAAATCAGTGTTGTTTGAATTTAGGAAACAATGTGCAGTTCCCCTATTCTTGTTATTATTCAGTTCCTTCTTAGTCTCCTTTTTGATGTTATTGCAAAGGAATTAATTATGACTACGATTCAAGAATTCAACGAATTTTCAAATAAAGTAGAACATTAAAATGAAATATAAGATGTAAAATGAATTTTCACTCAGTTGAATTTTTGATGTTGTTGCCAAACATTGAATTATGACCACGATTCAAGAATTCAAATAATTTTCAAATAAAAGAGATTATTAGGATTAAACATAAGATTTAAAATGAATTTTTTCATTTTTTATAATATTCCGAACATAACCATTTTATCAACTATGTTTATTAGCGTTAAAATATATTATTGTGAATTAAAAATAATTCAAGTATGTTAGTAGTGTAGTTCTGATAGTAGAGTAGTTACTAATTTTGATAGACTGCATATTGAGTATGCATATTGGACAGGAAAGTCACCAAAGAAGCAACCCTTGACAGTTTGGGTTTTCGCTTTATGATCATTTTGAGCACACTTTGGGTTAATTAGAGCTGGATCAGAATAGTAGATCACCACCAGTACTATTCTATAGTTCTACTATTCTTATTATTATTTATCTACTATTATTATTTATAGTTCCCTAAAAGAATTTGCTTCATTATAATTTCTAGAACGCTATTCAATGTAAAAAGTCTTTGTAAAGTCATTCAGCTTTTGAATTTTTTACTATGTTTAGAGCATTGAAAGAAATTCCGACCCTCACATATTTTTTTTTTTTTTTTCTTGTAGCTCCATTTTCTTTTCATTTTTTTTTTTTTTTCTTTTTTTCTTCTTGACTTTTAATTTCCTACCATTCGCATATAAAGCATTAGAATTTACTACAACGCATTTTTGCTTCGCGAAAACAGCTTTTTCATTATATCTCGCTGTTTCACTACCTCGCCTTGTATATTAAGTTGTCGCCTGATTTGCATAAACAGATTGTGCAACTCTTTGTAAATCAGAGAAAATTGTATTTTTCTCTGTCCGGTGCGTGTCGAGATTGAAGAATTGAATAATAAATACAACGTGTTTGAATACAGAAAAAGGCATTTTCAGGTAAAATGAACGAGAGGAAATTCATTTAGGGAATGTTAGGGACTCGTCAGTTGAAGAATATTTCATAATGTGTCAAGTTTGTAATTAATAAAGTGTTCAGTAATCAAGTTTAATAATGTGTTATTAAACATAGTATATTCGTGTTTGTTCTTTAATTGCTTTTGCTATTGTACTATTTAATATATTATCCTAATTTTTTAATGTGAAATATTTTAAGTATTTTTGAAAAACATTTTAAGAAATCAGTGTTGTTTGAATTAAGAACACAATGTTCAGTTCGATTTTTCTTTTTAGTCTCATTTTTGATGTTATTGGAAAGGAGTGAATTATGACTACGATTCAAGAATTCGACGAATTTTTGAATAAAGTAGAATAATAGACAGCAATATAAGATTTAAAATGAATCTTCTCTAAGTTGCCTTTTTGATGTTGTTGCAAAAAAGTGAATTATGACTACGATTCAAGAATTCAACAAATTTTCAAATGAAGTAGAACATTAGAATAAAACATAATATTTAAAATAAATATCCACATTTAATTTATAATATTCCGAATCTAAGCATTTTAAAAACTTTTTTTTTACAGTTAAAGTATGTGATTGGAAACCAAAAATTAGTTACAGTATGTTATTTGCAAATTTACAACACCTTTTGCCGGCGAAAATAGCTTTTTCATTGTATCTAGCTTTGTATATTAGTTGTCCCCTGATTTGCATAAACAGATTGTGCAACTCTTTGTAAATCAAAGAAAATTGTCTTTTCCTTCTTCTTTTTTCTTTGTCCGGCGCGTGTCGAGGTTGAAGAATTGAATAATAAATGCAACGTATTTGAATACAGAAAAAGGCATTTTCAGGTAAAAATGAAGGAGAGGAAATTCATTTAGGGAAAGGTGGGACTCGTCAGTTGTAGAATATTTCAAAATGCGTCAAATTTGTCTGGATTTATTAAGCATTGTTTTATCGTATTTATTCTTTAATCGCTTATGCTATAGTGTAAAAAAGATTTTTGTGAGTTTAATTCTTTAATTTAAGCACTTTTTAAATATCTTTTAATACATTTGATGTTTTCTGAAAAGTTTTGCAAGAAATTAGTGTTGTTTAAATTAGAAAACAATGCTTTTTTTCATTTTTTTTTTTTTCCATTTTTGATGTTGTTGCGGAACAATGACTTATGACTAACATTCAAGTATTCAATGAATTTTCAAATAAAGTAGAACAATAGACCAAAACATAATATTTAAAAGGAATATTCACATTTAATTTATAATATTTCGATTCTAAGCATTTTAAAAACTACCTTAATTAATGTTAAAATATGTTACTTGTTGTCGTATTACACGTCGGGAATTAAAAACTCGCAACCTTTCCTAGAGAAATAAACTGTATAAAAATAATCAATGAATATTTTAAGTTGAATTACGTACTTTTATCTATACTAATAAAATTTACTTTTACCTCAATACCTCCTCAAAAAAAGTTATGTACCTTAATAAAATCTAATAATAATTTATGAAATTAAAGATTGTTTTTATTATTCCAAGTTAAAGACATTTTTTTGAGAAAAAAAATTGAAAACATTTTTTTTATTTGAAAAAATTGAGAATAATTAAATGTACTTTATATGATTAATTAAAGCATAAAATTAAGTAATTCAATTATTTTAAGAATATTGGATTCTTTATTTAGAAATTATTAATTTCATTTTTATTAATCTTAAAAATAATTAAAACTTTCATTTTTTTTTTCTTTCGTTTACAAATATTTCCAATTTTTTCCCAACCAGTCTCTTACAATTGCTGTTTAAAGAAACGAATATTCTTTTATTTCACCTCATTTGTTAACATGCTTAAAAATCAATTTAAAGCAGTTATGAATTTAAAAAAAGGACAGAAAAGTACTTTAATTAACATTATGACTATTTCGATACATAAAAGTTTTCCCCCATTTTTCCTAAAGATAATTGCAATTCTTTAAATATATTTAAAAAGCAGATTTATGCGAACAAACTATTTAAAATAAAAATAAAGCTGAAATCCTGTAATAATAATTAAAAAAAAATTTTCAAAAGGAAAATTATTATAAAAAAAAATATTTGAAAACTTTTATACCAAATCGAGCAAAAAGATGTCGTAACCTACTCTTTATAAATGAAGTCGCATAGCGGACGCTAATAATAATAGTAAAAAAAAAAAATGTAAAAGAACAAGGTTTTCTTTTCAAAAAAAAGAAAGATAAAGCATTTTGCAAAAAAAAGAAAAAAAAAAAATCCTAGAATAAAAGTTTCCTAAAGAATTTGCTTCATTATAATTCCTAGAATGCAATTCAATGTAAAAAAAGTCTTTGAAAAATCATTCGGCTTTTAAATTCTAACTATGTTTAGAGCATTGAAAGAAATTCAGACCCTCACACATTTTTTTTTCTCTTTTTTGTTTTAGCGCCATTTTCTTTCATTTTCTTTTCTTTTTTTTTCTTGTAGCTCCATTTTCTTTCATTTTCTTTTTTTTTTTTTCTTTTTTTTTTTTTCTTCTTGACTTTTAATTTCCTACCATTCGCATATAAAGCATTAGAATTTACTGCAACACATTTTGCCGGCGAAAATAGCTTCTTCATTATATCTCGCTATCTCACTACCGCGCTTTGTATATTATGTTGTCGCCCGATTTGCATAAACAGATTGTGCAACTCTTTGTAAATCAGAGAAAATTGTCTTTTTTTCTTTGTCCGGTGCGTGTTGAGGGTGAAGAATTGAATAATAAATACAACGTGTTTAAATACAGAAAATGGCATTTTTCAGGTAAAAATGAACGAGAGGATATTCATTTTGGGAACGCGTGTGGACTCCTCAGTTGAATATTTCAAAATGTGTCAAATTTGTCTGGATTTATTAAGCAATGTTTTCGTATTTATTCTATAATCGTTTATGCTATTGTGTAAAGATAATCATTCTTCATTTAAACATATTTTAAATGTATTTTTTAATTTCTTAGATGTTTTCTGAGAAACATTGTCAGAAATCAGTGTGGTTTGAATTAGAAAATAATGTTCAGTTACACTTTTCTTGTTATTATTCAGTTCCATTTTCTTGTTAGTCTCATTTTTGACGTTATAGCAAAGGAATTATTTATGACTACTATATACTAGTATATATTCAATACTACATAGACTATACACATATACACTTCATATATACACTGCATATATACACTACATATATACACTACATATATACACTACACATATATACTACACATATACACTACACATATACATACACATACATATCATACACATATACACTAATATATATCCACACTAGTATATATACAATATACTAGTATTTATTCTTTAATCGCTTATGCTATTGTATAAAGATAACTATTTTCATTTAAAAACATTTTGAATGTATTTTTAATTCTTATATATTTTCTGAAAAATTTTTGCAAGGAATTAGTGTCGTTTGAATTTAGAAAACAATGTTCATTTGCATTTTTTATGTTGTTGCGAAGCAGCCGAATTATGACTACTATTCAAGAATTCAACTAATTTTCAAAAAATACAGTAGATCATTAGATTAAAACCTAAGATCATAGATTTAATATTATTACATTTAATTTATAATAATTCGATTCTAAATATTTATTATATTTTTCTAAATATTTATATTTATCAGTATGTTATGAAATTGGTGTTTTAGGAATTGTGGGACTCGTCAGTTGAAGAATATTTCAAAATTTGTCTGGATATATTAAACATCATATTTCTTCTTTAATCGCTTATGCTATTGTGCTATTTAATCGTGGATTATCCTAATTCTTCAATATGAACATAATTCAAATGTATTTTTAAAAGATTATTTTTAAATGTTTTTGAAAAGCATTGCAGTAATTCT
>BPLQ01003984.1:0-219790 GCA_021605075.1 Caerostris darwini | reverse complement strand
TAATCTTATGTAAATGAAAGTTAAATACTTATTTTGTTTTTATGAAACAAAGTGTTATTATTTACTGTCTCAGCAATACTCATATGATAAAAAAAAATCTCTTAAATTTTATGGTTCAGATTATGGGTTGCTTAAAAAGTGTACAATCCATGGCCATTTAAGTTTTCTAACATGAATTCTATAAAAACGCCATCTAAAGGATTTTTGTCAAATAAGTATAATGATAGAACATTATATAAGAGAAAAATGGACAATTATCTGAACAAAGAATGAAAGAACATGGATGATAGAAAACAGCTAGGTTTTCACTAAAGTAGAACAAAAAGAAACTTGTATCATACAGTACAATGTGCAGGTAGATGAAAAATGCTTGGAATTAATAGGTAAGAATTAAAGCAGCTTTTAAAAAACAAAATTAAAAATTATCTGAGATATTGATTAAGATTTTATATCTTTTTAGCATATGACATTACACTTTGAAAAAATATCATTTCTTTTGTTTTTGCCAAATTTCTTAGATATGTAATTTCTTTTCAATTTCCACATCTTCAATTTATAATACAATTTTTATATCTATAACAGTAATAATAATAATGCTCGTTAAAATTGCAAAAATTGTAACAATAAACTACAGTAGAACTTAATTAGCTTAAAGTAAGCTAAAGAACTTACTTTAAGCTAAGAACTTACTTTAGCTTACTTAACTACTGATTACAATGAGATTTAAATTTTTTTCTGGTCCAACATTATATCAGGAATTTTTGGTTTAAAAAGTTTTAAATTTAGAAGATTAATATTTCATTTATATTAACACTAAGAATTAAATAACTATTGTTTATTTTTAATTACTTAAATTTGCATACTTTGAATCAGATTTCATTACTTACATACTTTTGAAATGAGACTTTACTCACTTAACATTTAAATCATTAAATAAACATTTTATTTATAAATAAAATACATCCAGAAACTATAAATTACTTATATATAATATGAATTATCTTCTTTTACAATAAGAGAAAAACAGAAATTTTGAAATAAATATATGCAAATTTGAAATAATTTTATATTATCATGAACAAATCTATTGGCCTTTAAATAATCTTTCATTTAACTTCTAAAATAAAAAATAATATTAAAAAATCAATACATAATTACATTAAACATTAAAATTAAAAAAAAAAGGTAGAAAAGATATGCATACCAAGTTCCAATAAATCATTTGTTAATTTCAATGCATGTCGAGTATTTCCTTGCTGAAAAATATATATCAACCTAATTATACAAGTTATTAACCTTTTGATTATAAAACTATTTCAAACTTTTCTAATTTTCTAAAATGTGAACAATAATTTAATGTAAAACTCAATACAGTACAGTACAGTCCTGATTATCCAAGCTGCACTAAACTTTTGCTGACTTTTCACTATTATTAAGTTATTAAAAAAAAATTTTATGACCCTTCTGATGAGAACATTTTTTATAACTTCTCTTATCTTCGATTCCAGTGTAAAGCACTTGTTTGGAAAGATGAATGACAATAAGGGGTTTATCTATTTCCTACATTTGAAGGGAACAAAGCATACATTCCTTCAAAACAAGAAAAATTGGTCGCTAAACTGTATTCAGGAATTAGTGCACACTTGATTTCAGCCATTATATCAAGGTGTTTTTGAGAACTTCGGAAGAAAAAAAACTATCTGAAAAACTGATTAGACACTGAATTGGGTTACATGAATATTATGTATTGGATTGCTAAAAAAAAATTAAACTAATGACTCTACAGAAATTGTGATGGTAAATTATGGCATCAGCCATTATAGCAACCTTTAGCATATGAAGCAACCAAATAAAGACAAAACTTTGTTGAGCCTACCACAGACATTTCTCTGAAAATCTTGCTGTAGAAGACATTGTCAGGTGGATAAGCACACATGAACCATAGGAAGCAACAGATGCATGACATGCATTTTGCACAGAATAAAGATAATAAAAACAATGGCCATTAGTATAAAATGGCACATTTTGACTACCTAAACTCAGTTGAAAAAAATTAATCACATTGAACAGCAAACAGATACATCTGCAATTCAAATGATACTTATACAATGGGATAAATAACATTTTAAAAGGCTAGGAAATATTTATCTTCACACACACAAAAAAAATATCAGACTTTTGTAAATGAACAATTTAATTCACTTTTATGAAAACAATGAAAGTGTACATCATAAGGACTGTAAATACTAGTAGTAGTATAAAAATTAATAAACTGTGTAGAAATTTTCATTTACAGACAATTTATGAAAACTTAGTTTATCTGAGTTTTTTACTTATCACGGTGAGCTTGGTCTAAATCAGATCACTGTATTATAATAAACTAAGAGCAGGAAAATTACAAATCTTTAGAAAGTCATCTTAAAGTTACTTTATAAGAACAAGATATTTATATAACAAGGCATATTTCACATACCATATAAGTAGAAAATGCTAAATATTCTAAAATGTCAGCTTTGTCAACAGTTTTATTTGTTTCTTCATCAACTCTATCAAGAGCTTCTTGCATCCACAAGATTGTGTGATAATGATCTCCATTGTTGTATGACTGCCTTCCAAGTTCAAAGCAATCATTTGCTGAAAATGTTATATTTAAAATTGATTCTGGAATTTGTATAATTAAAACTGTTTCACAATTAAAAAAAGTCTGAATTATTTTTATTTAATATGCATTTATACTTTATAAGATAAAAAATATTATAAAAACATAATTTTTACTAGAAATATTTCTTATATTTTATTTGACTTGATTATTCATTCTCAGTTTTAAATTATTTTGCATGTTTTATGATATTTAGGACTAACATCTAAATTTTTAACAAAACTTCAAAATTTACTAATGTTGCTACATATACATAGATTAGGCCTAATACAACCTATTACTAAAATACGAAATTTATGCAGAAAATTCTCTAAAATTAGAAAGTAATGTTTCTACAAACAACTCATAATTTTCTGTCAAAAACCTTTGTTATGAAATTTTTTATACCACTTTTGAAAATAAAAACCAGTTCTCTTTTAATAAGTTTTATTCAGTTTTGTTTTTTAATATTTTTTTTTAAACACCTACATTAATTTAAGAATTCAGTTTTCTTCTAAATGTGCTATAATCTTACATACTCACTGCACCCAACTGCATTTTGATATTTCAAGGTAATATTAAAATGTTTATTCAAAATTCTACTTATTAATTTTAATTCTATAGTTAAATAAATCTAATTTTCTACTGTTTTTTATAATAAATTACAGCAGAAATTTGCTGGAAATCTTGAAAAGAAATTAATTAGAAAAAAATATGCAATAGATTTGATTAAAAAAGTGAAAATACCTAAAGAATCTTGCTGGTTTCTTGAATTAAGTTATAAAAAAAGTTATTTTTACATGCTCAGACATTTGCAAGTAGTTGGCAAAAGTGCAACTATTTTGAAATTTACATTAAAATGCTGAAATTTATTTAGTGATGACTGTCTAGACATTGTTATTAAATATACTCTCAGATATGATAATGATGATTAAAAAAAAAAAAAAAAAGTTACTTTGAAAATTCCATCGAAGTAAAGGACAGGAAAACAAGGTGAACTGAAGGAAAACATATGAAATAATTCGAAAGTAAGCATATTTGTTTTGTGATTCTGAATATTTGACATTTGTTTCTAAAGCAAATATTTAATTTTTATTTTGACAAATTCGTGTTGCTGTTTGGCTATATACTACAACTATTCAGCTTTTTTTTTTTCCTAACGCTCAATATAGTGTTATACTTTCTCTGACACATTTTTGGATATCCCGCACCACTAACCAAGCCAATATTATGTTCACACATGAATACTATTAATATTTTTTTGTTTAAGAAATGAAATAAATGCTTATTGTAATTATTATTTTCTTTTTTTTTTTGTCTGCCTGTATCATCCTTTAAAATTTATCCTCATTCGGCTTTTATTTATAACATATATAGAAATAAAATATAAATTATCTAGGACATAACTTGAAGCTTTAATGCATAGATATTGTAAAGGAGTTTTAGATTTTCTTATAACACTTAAGAAATATTACTGTCAAAATATAATTAAAATATATAACATTGATATTATGCATAATGGATCTTTATTAACTGCATCACCAATATTTTTAAGGATATAAGTAAAAAGGCGGTATTGAATATACTAATGGAAAAATAATGCCATAAAAAAAAACCTGTTAATTCATGGGAAGGCTTTGTTCCTGTTATTTGTCCACGAGCTAGGGTAGAGGTATCTAGTTTGTAAGTATCTTGAAGTCTTAATAATGCTTCAGCAGCTCCAGTAAGATCTTCATCTTCAGGAAACTTAAGATCCTCTCTTGACTGAGTAATATTTTCAATCATAGCTATGAAACCAACAAACATGTTATATTGCAGCAACCTTGGATCATAATATATAATTTTGATAAGATAATTAAAATGTTATAATTTACATACTTAATTATTTAATTATATGTGGCATAAGATTCAATTTAATAGTAAAAATTTCTGTTACCTTTCCCAGTGCTTTTTAGCATCAAAGATTCAGCTAGTTTCCAATCAGTACTCAACCGTTTAACTAAAAGAAATGCATTGATTGGATTTTCAAGGAAAGACTGGGAATCTGCAGTTGCCACTTGATGAAGCCTACCATATTCATCTTTTAACCTATAATAAATTTTTATAAAATAAACAAAATGCAATTATTCATTCTAAAATTCAAATAATTAATGTATAATTATAAAAAAAAATCAAGAATGAACAATGTTCCCTGATCGATGAATGATAATATATTTATACAAACAGTTTTTATATACACAAAATTGAGAGTTGATATCGATATACATAACTTGCAATTCTTTTTTTCTTTTCTTTACACCTTTCAGAAGATTCTCCTATGCATGATATCGCTGGGCCAGAAACTGGTTTCAGTCTAATCGGCACTAGCCATATAAATGATAAATAATTGTAGCTGGTAATGTATTTTTTTTTCAAACCTTATTATACAGGAAATGACATATGGAGTTGATCTTTCTACCTTTGATCAATGTTGGGAAAGTTACTACTTATCATAGTAAGTTACTTTGTACAATTTTCGCATCTGCAACTGAAAATTATCTAATTTAAATATAGGTTTCATTTTACTATCTCTTACATGTTAGGAAACAGTATCATCCTTTATTCATGTATTTTTATTTAATTACTGCTCTGACTACTTAACACATAAAAAAACGAAGTGTATCTGTAACTTATACCTGACTGTGATGTTAAAAGGTCAGCAAGGAGAGTTCTGCTTTATGATAAGAGGAGCAGAGAGAAGGAGTCAGATAGTAAAAGGCTCAGGGAGTCAGGGCTCTTTTCTTAAAGCCTAGGGTAGATCTAGCAATGGAGGAACAAGGTCGTTCAAACTAAGAAGTTACCTTTTATATAATGTGTTTATTGGCAAAAGCAATAATTGTTAAACCTTCTTGACTATGCCTTTTCACTATCCCAGCAATCTAATGAAGAAAAAGGTAAGTACAAAAAACTTGTTTCCTTTCTCTTCCTACCACATCCAACTTGGTGTGAAATTAGGGAGCAAAAATTGTCAAGGGAAAAAAAAAAAAAAAAAAAAAAACTCCCAACACCTTGGAAGGAAGCATCTCCAACTTTTAGTGGTGAAGTTGAACCAATTTGATCTTGTAATAATATTAAACTTCATTATAGTATTTCAAGTATGATAAACTGACAGAGTTAATAACTTAGAGACTAGATAATATGTAGACTATACATTACAAAACACAATTATTAGTGTTTTTTTATTTAACTAAAGAATATATCAACAAACAGAGAAACTTGATAAACTACTGACTTAAATAAAATCAGCTATGTTACAATCACATTTTGTTTCTGAATTTCCTTTTTAGTTTAGACACAAAAATATTAATATGATATAAAACTCACCAACATTAACATTTTTTGATCATTTTGCATTGACTATAATAAAGTATTTATTGATTTCACTGAAAGTAAATTTTAAATGGATAAACTTATATACAACTTTTTTTCCACACACTTACTTTTTAATCTCTTGTAATCGTTTTTCTTCTACTTCAATGTACTTTTCTATCGTTTTAATAATCTCTCCTTCAGTATAAAGTAATTTTTCCAAATCAACAATGGCTGTAAAAACTTCAGAAGTAGTCCAATGACTGAGAGAGCACACAGTCACGCCTATGAGGATGAGTTTTATGGTGGAAGACATCATAAATGATTTCTAAAGAAATAAAATTTACAGAGGAGAAATTAGATTGATCAGCAATAAATATTACGAAAAAAATAGCTGCACTATTTACTTTTAATGTAAAAATCACTAAAGGCACCGGATTTCACCTGACATAACTATTGCAAGTATAAATTTAATTATTTTAATAAAATAAAATTTCACTTACAGAATAACAGTGAGATATGCTTATTCACAGTAAAGCAGGGAAAATCTAATACGTGTCATCACTTTTAGAAAGCTCTCGCAAAATTTTTTTTTTCATCGTCTATCGGTTTTCATGAAATAAAAACAAAAACTAACGCTGTCAGATTTATCAATGAAATGAAAACCATATGTGTGGGTTGCGGTTTACAGCGATAAACAAATATAATGTAAATTTTTCATTTGTAATAAATATTATTTATTTTCTTATTAGAACTTATAACTTAAAAATTTTATCTTATAAATGTAATGAATCTAAATGCATAGCATTTAATAATATTGATTCATTATTTTTTATAAAATTTGAATTCTTTTGATTAAAAATTACAATTTTAATTAATTAATTTTTACTGAACTCCACAGAAATTTATTTCGGGGGATTAAAGGGAATATTTCTATTTTTGGGAGTTTAAAACTTTCAGCAATAAATTTATCAGAGAACTGAAATGAATAGCTATTGTTATTTTCTTGCGCGCTCAAAGCAAGTGATTTATTTTGATAAAATTATAGGAAAATTTGTTTTATAATGTTTTCAATTTAAATTTTTGCATTTTTTGTTAAAATGGAACATTGTGTAATAAAGCAAGTGATTTATCAAAGAAAGTGATTTATTTTGCTCAAACTGATAGCAGTAGAAAGCTTTTTTTTTTTAATTTAAATTTTTGTACTTTTTGATGAAATGGATCATTGTGTAATAAATGGAGTTCAAGTGTTGTTTCCGTTTCAACCTTATTCTGTACAAGAGGAATATATGAAAAAAGTGATTGAATGCTTACAAAAGGTAGGGCCTTATAAATTTAATGATTATTTTACTGTAGTAAAAGGTTTAATTTTTTCTTACAAATATTTTATAAAATTTTAATATTTTTCAGGGTGTTAATGCCATTCTTGAGAGTCCTACAGGTACTGGTAAAACATTAAGTTTGCTCTGTTCATCATTGGCATGGTTAGAAAGTTACAAAGCTCAACAACAACTTTCTGTTATTCAAAACTCAAATAATAGTAATACTGGAATTTTCGATGATCTAAAATCTGTTCTGAATGGCCTGGTGGGCAACTGGGATTCTGGATCAAATTTTAGTAAGTTTTACTTAAAACAATTAATTGGAGAGATGTGAATTGTTAACTTATATGAATCAATATAATTATATTATTGTCAGTAAATGGCAAAGCTATCTTTTATATGTTAAACATTTATTCTTTGTATTCTTGTGACAATCTATTTTAACAAAGTATTTGTTGTATTTTTTTTTCACTATTTGCTTGATCAAGGCAACTTGTTCTATTACAATTAGTGCTGAAAATAAATTTGTTTGATAATATTTTAATTTAATCAATATTGTCACTTTTTTTAATAAATTGCTGAATAGTTAATTAATGCTTATAGGTTACAGGTTATTTCCTTTGCCATATCTATTGTGTATAAGAGAAACATGAAAATGTTGTCAGAGTTAGATAAAAGAAAATAATTATTTATGCACATAATCTAAAACTATAGAAAAACCTCATAATAGCCTGTGATAATAGAATGGCACAGAATCTATAAATATTAAACATTTTTAATTATCCTTAACATATGTAAAAAATATGCAATACATATATAAATATTAATAGCACAGTGCTTGAGCTTAGTATTTTTATTTCTTTCCGAAACAGTCCATTCCGTAATATTATGTTCTCGTTGCACTAAATGCTTGTCCACATTTTTGTCTTGTTTGGCAAAGTATTTTACTATGACTTTTAAAAACTGAATAGAAATCACCATTTCACCACCAATCACCATTCAAAGTTTTTATAGAAATCATCATTTCATAATGAGCTATTTTATGATTATGAAACAGTTCATCACTAATAAGCCTTCTTTAGTGTTATTATACTCATGACGCAGCCTGATGGCCAATTGGCTAGTACTTTAGCCTTTGGTACCACAGACTTCATGGCTGTTTGGATGTTTGTTAGTGGTTAGGGAATCCACTTTAAACTGTAGTTCCTGGTCTAATTAGCCCAAAGTGTGCACAAAATGACCGTACAGTGACAAACCAATTATACTCATAACAGGATGTCAAAGATTCACAAACATATTCAATTAATAAAGCCTATGCAATTTTTTTGGCAGATTGTGCAAATTTTTTTCTTTTTGCTTACATTACTTAGGCATACTTGTGTGTGTGTGTTTTTTATTTCATCATTCATTATTTAGACTTTTTTTTTTTTGGTCCTTTCTAAACACTATTCGCAAATGGCATGCAGATACATGGCATGTATCTGCACATTCAATTTCTTGGTGTCACCATTTGGTAGCATAGACACAAATAATAAAAGTTCAAATTTCTGCCAAATAGCATTGTTAAGGAAGTTATTTGGAATAGGGCATTTTCTATATGTAAAAAAACTTAAATCAACTTTCCACTTTATTATATGCACCATTGATTTTCAAAAATAAATGAGAAAGTTTAGACGAGCATACCTCTTGCAATGTTCTTATCAACAGTTGTCAAGGAATTCATTTTCAACTGATATAACTCTTCAAATTTAGTCAAAAATTGTTAAGAATGAAATGTGAGAACTATCTAATCAGTTATTGTATTGAAAAATTTTTTTCTCTGCATGATTATTCATCTCAGCAATTATGTTAGCAGTTGGATACTAGTTCATTTTGTTTATTTTAGAATTAAACTATGATGGCTTTTTCTTGAAAAGATTTTATTCCAGATCCTTTATATTTTGTAACTTATTTTAGAATTAATTTTTTGAAAATAATCTAGACAAAAAATTTAAATGACTGAATCAATTTGTACATGCTGTAAAACTCTCTCATCAGTTTCACTCATGCATAGAAACATATATAACCAAGGACATTGAAGGTTAATTGACAATTTTATACTCTGTTGGTAACTGACACCTCATTAACTGAAAGTACTGTGAGAAGTTATAATAAATATATATTAATATATTTTGTATATTTTTTAGTGGCGCCCAGAATAATTTATAGCTCCAGAACACATTCTCAGCTTTCTCAAGCAGTCCAAGAATTAAAGAGAAGCAACTATAAACAGTATGTTTTTAAATTTATTTAAATATTTTTATTATATTCAATAAAGAATGTTATGCCTTTTTAGTGGCAGGCAGTATCTTTTAATGATATTTAAATATTATTTTAACTCATGAAGCTAACTAAATTTATTTTGTATTATGCATTGTAAAGTTTGAATAAGGATATTTTAAACTTATGTACTTTTATAGCTTTTTAGGAAACTATATATTAAAAATATTGCATTTAGTTAACATAATATACATTGGCGTAATTAAGTTTTGATTTACTTCACATTTATTTCTACTTATATAATTGATACAAATGCAAAAAGAACCTTCCTAATTTCATAGAATGAAATGATTATAATTATCTTTTATCATAAAATAAAGAGGTACTGCAGACATATAATTTCACCATATACTTAATTTGGATATTATTTATTGAAACAAAATTCTACAAAATTTATTTTATTACTATTAAAACTTTATAAAATGCATTTTCCTGGTTTTTTTTTAATTTTATTTAGTGTGAAATCCATTGTTCTTGGTTCTCGTAATCAGTTATGTTTGCATCCTGAAGTATCTAAAGCACCTAATCCCACTGCTAAAGTATACATGTGTCGTTCAAAGATCATGAGTAAAACTTGTCCCTTCTATTTGAATTATGAAGAAAAGATTGCATCTAAAAGTGATTATCAAGATTCATCTGTTCTAGATATAGAAGATTTAATGTCACTAGGGAAAAAAAATGTGTATGTATTACTTCAAACCATTTTTAGATAATAAAATTTTCAATTTTCATCAAAAAAATTTAAGAAAAATTATATGAAGTTGTCCAAAATGAAAAATGTGTATAAATAACTTTTATTTCCAACATTTTTATAATTCTATTTTTATGTTAATGTGTATAAAATGTTTTTGTAATTTTTACCTATTTTGAAAGATAATATGTAAAATCTAAGAGAATTTTGCCGAAGATTCATAATTTTCATTGTATTATTTTTAAAAAAAACTGTTCTATTAATTTTGCGATACAAACTAAATTTGGATTTTTTTTGTAAAACTTGATAAAGTTCTTATAATGTTCATGTATTAGATTCATTTTTATATTTAATAATTTTTTTTCAATTACTATAAACTTGTAAGCCCCTTAAGTATAATCTTGTAGCAATTTTAATTGAATTATGAAAAGTAATTATTAATATGTACTCCATATTAATAAAAATTTCTGATTTATAATTTTTTTAGTATAAAAATAAATATTTTAAAAAAATTTCTGAAGAAAATTTCCTCCTGTTTTTTATCTAAAATCACAAAATTATTTATTCTCTATCAATTTATTGTTAGCCTGTTTATAGAAACCTACTGTTGTCTTATACATATGTATTGAGACTATTATTAAAAATGTTTTTCTTAGCAAACAAACTCCTTAATATTTAAATAAAAAAATTGTGGCAGTGTTATTAACTAAGCTTATTTTTTAACTAAGCTACTTTTTAAAAGTATTAATATAGTTAAAAATTCATTTTGAATAAAGTAAATTAATATTTAACTAGCATTCTTTTTACTACAGTTCCATGCAAAATTATAATGTTTATATTTTAGAGTCTGCCCATATTATGCTTCAAGAAATCTGAAATCCAGAGCGGACATTATATTCACACCTTACAATTACATAATTGATCCTAAAAGTAGAAGAGCACATGGAATTGAATTACAAGGGAATGTTGTTATTATTGATGAAGCTCATAACATAGAGGGGGCTTGTGAAGAAAGCATGTCATTTCAACTTCGTTCATATGATGTTGCTTTAGCTATTACTGAAGTAATAATTTTGATAATTCATTTTTTTCTTACCTTTTTTAAATTAAATCATTATTTCTTAGTAATTTTAGATTGACAATAAGCACATTAGCATTTAAATATAATGTATGTTTTATTTAATTTTTATATATGAAGAAATACTGACAACTTTTTATAAATTTTTTTAGCAGTACTTTGAAAAGATATATTTTTTTAATTTCTTGAATTATAAGTCTAATTTTTGCTTCATATCTGTGGGCAAACAAAGTAATTACTAAAATTTTTGAATTGCTTAATATTAAATAAAAAATGAAATGTTAAATACTTCAATCTTGACTGTTTCCACTGTGGAATAGAAAGTTCTAGTATTGATAAGTTTGACAATTTTTTTAATTGGGTGATTCCATATTTCTACTCCGTTTTTTCTGTTAATTTTTGACTTCACCTTTTTCTTTGGATGATTGGATGTTGGGTTATGTGCCCAAGGAAGAAATTATTATACAATTATTATCATTATTATTCCTTTTTCATGATGGTTGAGGTATGGATTCTTATTTATTAGAGATGCAATTTGTTATGGAATAATCATCCCTAATGATTAATGAGGATTCATTTTTCTTCCATCACATTTGATAGGGAACATGGGACTCTCATAAGGTCTTTATTTTGTCATGTGGGACATCTGTTCAAAATGTAGAATGGACTTTTTTTTACAAAACACAAATTTACATAAATAGGAAATGGGATGTAAGGTGAACTGGGGAAAACTTGGTATTAAGGCTTTTTAGAGATACATTGAAAGATTTAATAAGATGTATAGACATCCCATGTTTTCTCATAGTTTTTCCTGCTTTGTATTTGATTGTTCAGAAGTACCTGCAGTGACAAAATGTATTCACCAAGAAAAGTTCCTTGTAGCTTCTGGAAACTACAATAGGAGAGGGGGAGGGAGTATTTAAGTCTGGAGTATAAAAAAGACCATTTCATCTGCTGGATTCCTTCATTCTCAAAATAATTGGCTATTAAAACAGCAGATGGGGATGCACATTATTATCCATTAGGAGGAAGTTATTACCAGACACACCTCTAAATAACTTAATATTAAGATCAAGAACTTTCTCTCTATGTGTTTCAACTTTCTTAGTTGTATTGGTAAAAGCGTGCAGGGCAGTGCAGCCATTCAATATAACTGTCCATATGGTGATTGCAAAATCTTTATTTTGGTGCCTTTTATGAATGTTTTCAGATTTAATGTTTATGTTTCATTCATATCTAGATTTAGCACACCTGGAATCAATCTTCAAGGAAAAATGGGACTTGTCACTAAACAGCATTCAGCCGTTGTCTGTGTTCTCCAATCACAATTATCTCTGCACTGTTTCAACCACTCACATTTTGCATTTGAGTTGGTGGAACATAAATTCTTTGTATACAGTAATCTTTTATACAACCTGTTATTTTATAGTATATCTATATAGTTCAGTTTCTGTAGCTGCAACAACTCTACTGCTATTTGAGATGAAATTACTTGTCTATTTCTTTTAGAAATCTTTGCAAGTGGCAGTCCTGAGAGTTCATTGTAGCATGTTTTCAAGTTTTTGGTTGTCTGTATGTATCAGTCAATAGTGTCTTTAAACTGTTTCCAGATTCTTGATATGATAGTTTTGGCTACTTACATACTTCTAGAGAATTTTTTCACATTCTTAATCCCACAATCTTTTTCAGTTTTATCGTCTGCACATGAATATTTTATCTATTTACTCATAAAATCCTTGAAATTAGAATTTGAAGCTTTCATTTGCACTTCTTTCCATATAATTCCATATATATTTTCTTTCCGTGTAAAAATAAAATTAAAAAAAAGGTTCAAAAATTTGCATAGAAAATTTTTTTTTAGCAAAGCTAAATCCTATTGGATTGCAACAATAACCTTTAGCTGTCAACTTACAACCTATCATTTAATTTCACTTAATAAAATTAACATAAAACACCTTATGTTTTTCCTTCAATTTATCCTGGAACATATGAAAGTTTTTCTTCATTCTTAATATTATTTATTTTATTTTTTGTCATTTACTTAATTATCTTTAAAGAAATTCTGTTAATTATTCTCAAAATGTTTTATCATACTTTTTACTTTGTCAATTGATGTATTGGTAAACAAAAAAAAAGAAAGTTTCAATTTTTTTTTTAAATAAATTGTAATGTACATTTTATCCTGCTTTACATTTTAATTATATTTAATGTAATGTGTTATGAGAAATGAGACATAAGGTATAATTTTTATCTATTATTCAATCAATTGCTGCAAAATTATGTAAAAATATGATTTCCTCAAATGATATAATTACAATTATGGATTAAAAATTAAAAAAAAAAATGCTTTTTTGTACTTTGTTGGCTTCTTATTGCTTATATTAGAGTAATATATTTCATTGCATCAGGATTTTGATGTATTTATGAAATGTTAAATTTTTTTTTGGAATCGTCTAAAATTTTTCAATATATTATTTTTATTTTATGTTTAATAACCATTTAAGTTATTGTTATTATTAATGTAGATCACACAGACTATGGAGATGATTAAAGATTTTGATGAGAAGTTTTCTAGCTCTGATACAGGTGCACCTGATTTTACTATAACTGATCTTTCAATTCTTAAAGTTATGTTTTGTGAGTTGGAAGAAGTGCTAGATAAAGAAGTTTCTGAAACTTCTGTAAAAGATGGTTCTAAACCTGGAGATTACATGATTGAGGTAAAGTGTAATAAATACCAGTAAAGTATAGAAATATTAAATTTATATAACTAATAGATTTCTTAATTATAGACTGAGGATTTAAAACTATGCATATTTTTTATCTTGATTAATTAAATTATTAAGTTAAAGTTATTATTGACGATTCAATTATTAATAGCAATTTTTTAAAACATGAAATTTTTTCCATTTTCTAAAATTTAAAGAGAAAAAGAAATATAAGTAATAAAAAAGACTTTATGTACTTTTTCTCTGAATTTTTAAATAAAATTTTTTTGCTTAAGATTTTTATGTGTTTTCTGTTTTTAATAAATGGGGATTTACATTAGTTTTCATAACATAAATATATTGCTTTGAAATTATCTGTGAAATTGAAATAATAAACATTTTCTGTAGTTTAGAATATTTAATGCTTTGTTTAATAGGTTTTACCAGAATCAATTATCTTGCTTGTTTTTTTAATATTTCTTATACTTTTAGATTCTCTCCAAAGTGGAGTTAACAGCTAATAAGAAAGATGTTGTATTAGATCTTCTTGACAAAGTTATTTTGTATCATTCTTCAAAATCTGATAATCCTTGGGCTTCAAAAGGAAATGGATTGCAAAAGTTCTCTGATCTCCTTAGTGTTTTGTTCTCAAGAACAAGTAAAGGACAGAGTGAGCTAGATGTTAAAAAAGAATTTGCTACTAAATATAAGGTAAAATTTAAAGCCAATTTTTGTCACTTTAAATGTATAAAAATACATAGGTTCAGAGAATTAACTATTAGAAATAACTATTTAAAATAAAATGCTCATGATATTACAAATAAGATTTTCATATTATTAATCAAGTGCTTTGTAGTTCTTCTTTTTTAATGATATTATCAAAATGCATTGCATAATTTATTTTTAGATTTTATTGCTTTATATAATTAGTAAAATAAGGAGCAAATCTACTGAGTTAAATTCTACAAATTTAAATTACAATGATACTGAAAACCAATTTCAATTCTAAATGTGGGATGGTATTAATATGTATTGTTAAATTTTACAGTTAAATGGATTTTCCACTAATTTATTAAATTTTTGTTGGAAGAATTATTTAAAAATTTTTTACTTTGGTTTTTAAAGCATTAGCTTAATGACTAGATTAAAACAATTTTTGCAATTTTTATAAAATTTGATTATATAAAAAATTGGAAAATACCTAACAACCAAGTTAAAAATAAGATTGATGAATAAGAATTTTTTTTCTATTTGTATTACTTTTTTTAATTAAGGATTATTAAATATTGATGTAATAAATTTTAATTTACAATGTACAATTATACAAGCTTAGTATTCAAATATATCAAAAATTCTAATCTTATCGTTATTGTAAAGTATCTTATTGGTATTATTTTGTATATTTATAATATATTATTATCTTATTCACCATGCTATAATTCAAAATAATTTAAAAAAATATATAAACTGATACTTTATTTGTTAAAAATATTATTTCTTTTGCTTAAACTAGATTTTCCTTCAGTATGAAATTGCAAATAAATCTCAAAATGCTTCAGATCCATGGGCAATGTCCTCTTCTAAAAAGAAGAAAAGCTGGAAATTAGATTGTTGGTGTTTCTCCCCAGAACTTGGGTATATATACATTATTTCATTTCTAAGCTTTCCCCTCTTTAGTACATATAATAATGATAGTTTATTTTCTAAAAAATGATTAATTTCCTGTGAATATTTAAAATTATTTGTCGTCCATTTTTAAGTGAATATGAGTAAATAATAAATGTTTTCTTTTTTTTTCAAAGTTGGAAATTTACATCTTTATAACTTTAATCTCATAAAATTATTTCACATTTTGAATATTTCTTTCAACAAATATTCATATTTGTTGATGTTTTTCGTTTTATTAGTTGCATCGTATTTGTTGGAAGTATTTCTTTTTGCATTTAATATATAATTTTTTAAGTTCCTTAATATGGTATTCAAAATCTATGTTTTCACTTTTTTTTTTTTTTTTTTTTGTAATTTTGTATTAAACATTATTTTAATTTCTTTCACTTTAATGCAATACAGTTAATTGAAATTGTAATGCTGATTAAAAAAAAATCTTGAATATTTTTAGGATGAGAGACATTGTTGATCATGGAGTGCATAGTCTCATATTAACAAGTGGCACATTGTCTCCTCTTGGTCCATTGATTAGTGAATTAGGTGTGAGCTTTCCTGTACAGTTAGAAAATCCACATATTATTAAAGATAATCAAGTTTTTGTTGGTGTTGTAACTTGTGGTCCAGATAATACACCACTTAATTCTTCTTTTCAAAACAGGTAAGGGATTTTTTTTATATATATTGTGAAACTTTTATAATCAACCACCCTTTTGTTAGCATGAAAACTAGCCACTATTAAAGGATGATCACTCTTAGTGGTTCCTATCGTTTGAGTCAGTCGATATTTTTATTTTAAGGTCAATCTTATTTTAATTCTTTCAGATGAATAAACAATTCTTTGAAATGGAAACAATTGTATAAGTTCTCGTTTCAAATAATTTTTTATTTATTTTAAAGAATAAGATTTTTGAATGATAAGGTTTTCTAAATTTAGATCAGAAGTATTTGAGAGTTACAAAATTAATTATTATATAAAATTTGACAAAAAGTATATGGTATTTGTTAAATTATTTTAAGAAAATAATCATATAATAATTTTCTTTTCATTCTTGATAGACAAATTTTCTGTTTTGTGGATGTTAGCAGTATCCATTCCTTTGCTTCCATTGATAGCCTGTTACAACTTCATTATTAATAGAAAATTCATTTTATATCGTTTATTGAATTTCATTATTTTTAAAATTCATTTGATATTTCTAATGATCTGATTAATTAATGCCCTTGACAATGTCAACCATTGTTCTTTGTGATATTCATTTCTTTTGAAAATATATTATGTCCACATTCCTTCAAAAAAAAATAAAATTATTTCTTAAACTATAAAAAAGAAAGATGCTAATTGGCAATCAATTTTTGACAATTAAAAACAAAAAATAAATAACATACAGTTATTGCACAAATGCCTTTAAACTTCCTTCTCAATCCTAGAAATAATTCTAGTTAAAATTAGTTGGATGTTTGGGATGGTTAGGTAATCTATATTGGTCTAAATAGCAATCATTTTTAGAACTTGGCTGGTCAATCATGACATTTTTTTTAATTGGAGGAAAATTAAACTTTTATGTTCTGATTTTGTTTTATTTTTTGAAAGATCTTAAAATTTAATAGTGTAACAAGGTAACTAATGTGATCATTATTAGTTCGTCTTTAAAAAATTTAATTAGATCTTGAGGTCTTTTTTTCATAAATGATTTTCTGTTTACTTGATCAATTTTCATTAATTTCAGAGATTTTACATGCAAATCGCAGAATTTTGTATTGGTATATCTGGAAAGAAATATTGTTCCAAATATTCATAATGCACTTTTAATTGCTTAATTAGGAAAATTATAAATATATTTTTATTTTCTGTAAGGTGAAATTGATGCAGGATTCATACAAAATGTTTTTTAGTATTTATAGCTTTTCAATGGAAGTTTCAATACAAAGCATTTAAAAATATCATTATTTGTATTACTTTATAATACTTTTTTCTTTATCCACATACATGTATATTAGTTATGATAACAATTTATTCAAAGGACATTCTTTTTTTAACCATTCTAAACACAAATAAATTTAAAAATAATATATAGTGGAATTGTCAATATACTCAAGTTTAAATTTTTTATTTATTTTTTTTTTTTTTTCATTTATTTTAGATCCAATGAGAAATATATTGCTTCCTTGGGACGTACCATCTGTAACTTTTGTAGAATGATTCCTGATGGCCTTTTAGTATTTTTTCCATCCTATTCTGTAATGAGATCAAATGTTCAATGGTGGGAAGAAAATGGTATCTGGCATAGTTTATCAGGACTCAAACCCATGTTCACTGAACCCCAAGGTAGAGATGCCTTTCAGGAAAGCATTGAGAAATATTATTCAACCATCCAAGATCCTAATTCAAAAGGTGCGACATTGTTGGCTGTATGTAGAGGAAAAGTATGTAATGTTTCATTAGATACAGTTTTGATTGATGAGGAAATTAAAAAATTAATGCTTTAAATATGATTAGAAAATTTAAAAATTAAAAATTTCAACAACCTTTTAAGAAATTAGTAGCTAATATAGTGGTTCTTGCACTTGTAGAAATAAATTTATTTTTGCTAAACCTTTTTTGGTCTGTCTTGGGCTTTCTGACCATGTATTGGATTATGGTCATCAGGTCTAACATTGAAAGTCTCAAAAAGTAATATCAGATTAAAATTGAAAAATTAGAATTTTAATTAAATATTTTAAAGATAGTATAATTGCTAGAGAATGTAAATGATTGTATGGTGTGCTTAAATTTTTTAAATTGGGGAGGTTGTTTGAATTTTAGTTTCTAAAAATATTTTAAAACTATGATTAGACTAAATTTTAGGAAATACGAGACATTCTAAAAATACTGGAACCAGGGTTTGTAATCCAGGTTATAGCAAAATTTAGTTCGACCATGGATTGTATAGAAAATTGGCAAGTGTTTGTCCGCTCTGTTTTGATTCAAACAGAGCTTCATAATAGTGATGAAAAGTACAGAGAAAAAGCTTTTAATTACAATTTAATTTTTTAATAACTAAAATTTTATATTACATAATATTAATAGAAAAAGTTTGACTCTTACTATTAAACTTTTTTCTTTCAAAATCACTCTGCTCTGCATATATCTGACTAGCCTCATTAACAAGTATTCGTCCATTTCCATCTTTAAATGGGATGTTTCCCTTTCCACACAATCAGTGGCTGGACTATAATATATTAGAAATTATGTATAATTCATTGAAAAAATTTTTTTCATTAAATTCCTTGTTTAAAAAATTAAAATTTATAAAAAATTATTTTTAAAGAGTCAAATGTTGTAAAAGTGAATATATATGTATTAATAAAAATATACAATGAGCAAATTGTATATTTTTTTATTTTATGACATCAGATATTAAACATGAAATATGAATATAAAATTGGAAATGATGTTGCATTAATCAAAAATACATAATTTTGTGCTTTTTTGTCTATATTACATTTTTATATAGTCATTTTAACATTTATAGGTTAGTGAAGGATTGGATTTTGCTGATGAAAATGCTCGTGCTGTAGTTATTACAGGTTTACCATTCCCCCCATTTCTTGATCCTAGAGTTAAAATGAAAATGGATTATTTAAATACTATATCTAAAGAAAAGAAGGTATCTTTAATTTTTATTATAGAAATTTTTTTTTCTATGTATGTAATAGATTTTAGAAAAACCAGTAGTGTTTCTAGTATTCATCTTAATTTTTCCAATTGAATTTTTAATCTCATTTTTTGAAGAGTTTGTGTGGCAATGACTGGTATATGTTACAAGCATCAAGAGCTGTCAATCAAGCTATTGGTCGTGTAATACGACACAAGGATGACTTTGGTGCTATTCTTTTGTGTGATAATAGGTAAATTTCCTTTTTATTATGGTAAGCTTCATTTAGATTTTATTAATTATTGCATTATTGAAGAATTAGGCATGTAGTTTTATGCTGTATAACTAGTGGATAGAGGTTAGGTCAACCAAATCCTCATATAGGTTCCAAATTTTTTTAGAGGCTCATTTCATATTTTTTATTAAGTTAGATACAATCAATAATATTTATTAAACTTTTTTAAAAGATATATGAATTAAAAAGTATAGGCAAAAATTTTATAAAATAAATACAATTGAAAAATATTAACAAAAATAAAATATTTAATAATGATTTCATCTGTTTGGATAATTTTTAAAAATTTGATATATAATTTGTCAATACTGTTCACAGCAGTTTTTTAAGATGCCGACCAATTAATTGTAGGCAATATTTTGAATTGATAAAAAACTTTTATTGTTGAGTATAAATATTTACAGCAATATATTATACCAAAAATTAAAATTGTCCTTAAGCTATTTTCTTTAAGTTAGAGACTTTGTTTCTGGCACCAATTTCAAAAAATCAGTCAGGGAAAGAGATATTGTTTGGCCTTCCTTCATTTCTAGTACTTCTATTTCTGCCATTGTTGTGTCAGATAGTATAACAGAGAATGGAGTACCATCTTGAATAATATCAATTGCAAATAGATTAACAAAAAATAAAAATGTAGATTTGAAACTTCTTAGATCTTCAAATCTAATTTTGAATTTGTTTTGAGCTTCTCTACATTACTTAATATTCATCAATTATATCTTCTTCTCAATATTAAAGAAACTTCCCTTTAAATGAGGAAAAGGTTTGATTGCTTTTGACTTCAGATCAGTTTGAAAAAGCTGAAATTTTGATGGAAAAATAAACACAGCTTAATACAAATCACTTAGTATTTTTTATTTTTCTTGCAATACCAAGTTGAAAGCTTGTAAATGCTGCATGGTGTCAGTCAGGAACATCAAAATCTTGTAGCCAGTTTTCATCTTCCAGTTTTAGATAGCATTTTTTTCTTCCCCCCTTTTCTTTTAAAAATAGGGAAATGGGTGTGAGGTATTCAATGAATTAGTTTCAAAGCAATGTAAACTGATAATTATCTCACAATACTATAAAATTATGTATCATTTGGTGATTCCTCTTTCAATTCTTCCAAAAAACATTCTTGAATTGATTATGAATTTTGGTTTTTGTTTGAAAAAATATAATAATAAATATAATTTTGAAAACAATATTTCAGACATTTTTGCATTTTAAATGTTTACTTATAATGTGTTTGCTTTGTATACAAATTCAGAGATGCCATATGTTGTAAAAATTGTTAATTGCAGAATAACCTGAATATCTATTTACTCGTCAAGTTCTATGTTGAATGCAGCATAGTTATTTGTCATATTTCAAATTATTATCAGCACTTTTTTTAATTACAAAAATACAGCACATTATAGCATGGCACGATGTCTAAATTTGTATAATAATTGTTTTTTTTTTTTTTTTTTTTTTTTTTTTTCCCCAATTTTTCATTATTTGAATCCAAAACATTAGTTACATTGAGATGATTTTTTAAATAAATTATCTTTCTCCATATGGGTATTTACCATTAGTAATATTTCAAGATATCAGATATCTTCAATTTTCCTATCAACTTTATTATTACATAAAGCCAAAGGATCTCTTGTTGTTTCTGAGACTTAATTTTTAATGACATTAATTTGCCTTTTCACAATTTTAAGTTCAGCGGATATTGAATGGAAAATTGTAGATGATGATCTGTTTCATAATGTCTATATATGTTGCTAACATTATAATTACAATTGTAATTTTGCAAATAAGACGTAATGATTTGTCATTGTATTTGATAAATTTCAAACTTTCTCTCATTCGCTATGAATATTCTCTTTGTATCTAACAAAGCTAACTTCTTTTCTAATTTTCTTTTTTCTAACAAAACATTTCTTCTACATATTTTATTTTCTATTTTCATGTTGTCCATAAGTTGGAATAAAATTATTTAAATAAAGAAAAGAGAATTAATTGAATAATCAGCTTACTTTTAGACACAGGAAACAAGGCTACCTTAATAATATCAACACAGTTTATTTCTCTAAATGTTGCAATATTGATATTCGTACTGAATATCGGTAGTTATTCTTGGGATGTACGAAGTTAACCTACAAGTAATGACGTTCGATTTGGCAAGGTTTAGTGGAACCATATGAGAATCACAGCTGAGTGTGCTTTAATGTACAGATAAAAAGAACAAATTAAATATTATTGTAATTGTAGCAAATATAATATAAACACTCTCACTGGTTGCTGCATTTAAACAGAAAGATCTGCATTTTCTCATCATTGCTATATAACTTTGAAGAAAAAGCAGGGAAATTTTTTTTTCAACTTTCATGCAATTTTATACATTTAAAAGTATTCTTAATTAGTTTTTAAATATTGAATTTCATTAATTTTCCTTAGTAACATCCTTCATTTATCATTTTTTTAATAAATTCAAATTATACTTTTAACAATAAAATTTTGAGATAATGTAAGGTAGAAATTTTTTCTTTTCTAATTTATTATCTATTAAATTACATTTTTCCTTAGATTTAAAGATAAACGTATCCAGTCTCATTTGTCAAAATGGATTCAAGGACGAATCCATGTATTTGATTCATTTGGACCTGCTCTTAAAAATTTGACAAGTTTTTTTAAAGGATTAGATCAAGTAAGCAGTAGCTAAAATTTCTTAATTTAATATTAAATACTGTATATCTTTAGATATGATTGAAGAATTCAGCATATGCAACGTGAATGAAAAATTTAGCAAATGCATAAATTATTTTCATATGAAAAACTGCTAAACAGTCAAATTGATATGGGTATAAACTATATCAATTTCTTCAAAGCCAAGAGGGTATGAAAGTAGTACCCCCTTTTGTAGCTCTTTTTAATCTTCAATGGAGTTTCGCAAGGCCCCTCCTTGTGCCCACCTCTGTGCTATTTATATCAACATTCCTAAGAATTGTCAATGTTCACTGTTCAGCTACACAGACAACACAGCTATAGCCTCTCAAAGCAAATCATCCGAGCATGCAATTGCAGAGATAAAGTACATTTTTAATTTCGAATATTGATTAACCTTCTGAAAAATCAAAGTCAACACATCCAAATCTGCTTGTATGCTATTCAATTGGAAAACTTCTCTTTTGTTTTAAGGAGTATTACTCTTTTCGACCAATCCATATACTGGGTAACTGAATATAAATACATAGAGTTGTTATTAGACCCAAAATTATCCTTTAATTTTCTCATTAAAAACACCATTGTGAAAAAACGTGTGTGTTAAACTGAACAGACTAGTTTCTTGAAAGAGCAGGCTGTAGCTGTGACAAATACAAGCTTTTGCTTTACAAATGATTATAAAACTTATTCTCCTTCATGAATGCCCAGTGTTGGGCTTCAATCTCTCATTAATTTTAATGGACTGTAAACATTTCAAAATAAACACCTGGCTATGGTAGCTTTTATGACAGCTACAACTGGTCTCCAGTTGTACCAAATTTTTAAACTTAAAAAGTTTTATTTTTAAAAATTATTTTTATTTTTAATAATTTTATTCTTAATATCATATTTTTAAGTTGGAGAAACTTTATTTTTATAATCCATCTAACATTATCTAAGCAACCAGCCATAAATTCTTATTTAATTTTAGTTATTATGATAAGGGGTTTATCAACATCAATTTTTCATTCTATGAAATATAATTTTTGCCAATATGTTTTAATAGCTTCCAAAGCGATCAAAGCCTGCTATGCAAGGTTTTCAAATTGGTTCTAGCATGTACAATACTCTAAGTACTCAAGGGAACATTCCAATTCCTGAAAGAAATGACAGGTAAAAAATTATTTTTAAATTGTATTTGTATACTTTTTATCTTGAATAAAACCTTAAGTTTAATTGCATTATAATTTTGTCATGTTAATAAAAGAAGATTATGGATGTAGTATTAAATTGGATTTTGTGTTGCACTTACCAAAATAATAAGTAAATTGTTTAGATAACTAAGCAAAAACATTTACAATGTGCATATACTATTTTAAAATTGAATAATCGATTTTTATTTTTATTTTTTTTTTTTTTTTTTTTAACTTTGAATTGGTTTTTCCAATTTTTGATTAATTTCTTCTTTAATTTGTTGTCCTATTTTTAATAATTTAATTGTTTGAGGTTAATATTTATTATTTTTATGTCTACAACATATTACTGTCTAACAATCTGTATATATATATGTAGCACACCCAGTAGCTGTTACAAATTGTAGTAGGAAACAAGTGGATTTGCCAATAAATAAATTTTTTCTATTTCATTTTATGGACAAATTTAAAGATTTTGAGTACACCTCAAAAGTGACAAGAGTGAGAAAAAGATACATTCCTAAGCTATGAAAGTGGTACAGTTTCTGTCAGTCATAGTGAATGAAATCATTCAAAGTGTTCTTGTTAGTATATTGTAGAGCACGGAGAATAAAAAATGGAAGATAGGTTATAAATAGAAATATTAAGTCAACAATCAATTATAGGAAAGTTAGAACTTATAAGAAAATATGAGAAAATAAAATTAGTTATTAGTGCAATAAATGAATCTGTAAATTGCATTTTTGGAAATCAGGAATATATCTCTATATATATATATCTTTAAATGATCAATATCTTTAATTGCTAATATTTTGCTAATAATTTTTTTCCACATGTTTTTTATTTTTTATTAAACAGAGCAATTTTTATTTCAGATATACTTATTCCAACATAAAATAAAAATAATAACTTTAACAATTTTATTTTCTAGGAAAAATTTTAATTTGTGGCATTTTGCTTTATTCCAGATCAATGGAGCTTAGTGGGGATATTTTTGATAGTTATAAGCAGAATGTTAAAGGTATAAATAAAAATATTTTTTGAGTTGATATAATATTAGAAAATGATTAACATGTTCCTCCTCCTCCCTGCTTATTTCTATTAAAAAGGAGGTGGAACAGATTACAGTTATATATATATTGATAAAATATACTTTTCAGATTCATCAGAAGCTTCTACATCAAAGTCTAATAAGTTAAATAGCATATTTGATGTTATGGAAAGTCAAAGTAGCTCAGTTCAAACTTATCAGCCTAGTCCTTTAGCAAGATATAGCACTTCTTGTTATGTAAATAAAGATGATGATCCAGTATGTTATGTTTCAATATTTAATTACAAGTAAATTTGATTGTGGCTGTATATTAAGTTGCCATATAATCGGATATTTTTGTTAAAATGTCTCTTGGGAAAAGAATCAATAAGAAATAAATAATTTAAAGATAAAGGATTATTACATTTTAAAGACAATAAATGATTTATTCAAGCATTCATTCTAAATCATTAGAACATTTATTAAAATTTTATTTAGTTAAGCCTATTTAATTTGTTATTGAAGATTATTTTGTTTTATCCTATTTTCTTCCATCAGTGTTGTAAACAGGATTTTAAATTTTTTTGCAAATCATAAAAAAAAAAATTGCTTTCAAAAAGTCACTATTAATTGATTAAAGCTTAAAATAATTTCTTTCTTAAAAATATTTATCTTTATTGCCAGTTTTTTGCTTTATATTTTGATTTGAATTAATTATTTAATTAAACTTAAATATTTGTAGTTTTAATCTTGCAGCATTAATTTGGACTCATTTACTATTTATTTAATTACAGAAACCTTCTATAAGTGACAGATCAAATAATCCGAAACGAAGAAAAATTAACATTGCTCTCAAACAACCTTTTCAAGAAGAATTGAAAGATAATCGTCCAGAAATGTGGAAAAGTTATCTATTGGAGGTCAGTTTATTTTCTTTTAAATTAATAATTTTTAATTGCTTTTTTTGAAATCGTACAATATGATCCCCAAGATTATAGGAAAAAGACCAAAACCATTCAAACGAAGAACCAAAAGAATAAAAATGATATTATTCCAAATTAGCTCTGAGCACAACTGGAGAGAAGACAGAAACTTTCATGTGACAGGTGCCTGTTCAGTCTTTAGAAGGGTATATGTTTATGTCTAACTACAAGTAATTTATTGGAATTCCTGTTTGCTGGAATTACAATTTCTGACCATGTTGAGGACAAGAAACTGTTGAGGCATTGCAACCTATTCCTCTTGTAGCACCAATCTTTGCTGATGGTTGCCAAGCACCATCTGAGAAGGTTCCACATGTGTTCAATCGGATTTAGATCTGACAACCTTGCAGGCCAACCATGTGTTAAATATCTTGACTCTACTGGACAGCTACTAGAAAATGTCTGGATCTACAGCATTTTTAAACAGATGTAAGCAAGGAAAGATAACTTTGGTACAAGGAGCAACAAATACTAGGTAATAGCAGATATGAAACATGATACCACCCCCAAACAGTCTCCGGCAACTTCAGAATGGTTTCTTTCAATTATGTCGGAGAGGTGATTGCGTCCAGAATTTTTGTCAGGCTCAATCAGCTGTCGTATCTGAAGAGCACTTGACCCAATTCCTGTTTTGTCTAGTTCTTGCATTTCGGGCAATACAGAACCATTGTCTTTGATGAACAGTCATTAATGGCACACACCATATTGGTTGTTGTACCTAGAAATCATGTTTGTGTAGCCTTTTAGTCATAGTAAAATGGGGCATCAGATGTCCAGTATTCTGTTTCATAAGCTTTGCCATTTCTTTCATCTGTTTTTCCTTGCCTGTAGGACAATATATTGGCCGGACGAAGTTGTTTAAGGATGACCACTGATGAACACTCAAATAGCTGTTTTTATGGTTTGAAATGCTCTCCATGTTGTGAAATTATGCTGTGAGTGATACTGAACTCCTCTGGCACATTTTGACTTAACTTCTTAATCACATGACATTGCGCAAAGTCATCCAGATGATGTTTCCCAAATTGTCTGTTGGTCATATCACATGGTAGTAACTAGTTGATGTCATTGAAATTATTATGCAGTAGCTTTTACCAAATTGTTGCATGAACACTGCCCTTATGTCACTCCTCTTCAGCATATGCTATATATGTAAATGCCGAAGAAGAGTGATTGTGTACTGATCACTGATTTTACTGTTGTACTGATCACAAGTTCGTCTTCTGATTGGACTTCTGGTCCATTATGTTATCTTGTTTTATTTTAATGCTAACTTCTCCATCTCGTCCTTAATTTTTGCATGGCATGTGTGTGTATAGTATTTTTACTTTGATTTATTTAATTTTTAAGCATTTATTTCTTATTTCAACTTTGTTAATTGAGGTTTTTTAAAAATAAAATTAAATTTGATTATTTATGAATAAAATATTTTTATAACTTAATAGTGTGTTAGTAATTAATAGAAACTAATTTATTGCCAAGGTAACTTAAGAGAGTCACTGATCAAGTATTTATAAACTCAAATTTACTTTTCAGATATTTGTCAATTTTTCATAATTAACTCATTTTAGCAGGTATTGTTAAAAAAAAAATGTTTTAAAAATATTTTTGTTTTATGTTTTCTTAATAGAGAAATGTTTTTCAACTTCTATAGATTAAAACTTTATTTGGTGTGACTGAAAAATATAAGAACTTCTGTACAACTATAAAAGAATTTAAAACATCAAAAAATGTTGAAAATTTTGCACTTTCTCTGAAAACTTTATTTGCAACTGTTCCTGATAAATCAAGATTACTTCAAAGTAAGATTTTTAAAATTATATTTTCTTGCTTCCATAAATCATCTTAATGAATTCATTAAAAATTTTCTATTTTTATTTTAGCTGCTTCATTATTAGTAGGACCTCCAGATAGAGACAAATTTATAGCCTTGTCAGCATAATAGTGAGTAAGTTTTTAAAACTTATTAAAATACCATTATTGGTTTGCATATCAAAAGATTTTCTTATTCATAACACGAAGTGTAAATTACATTCAAAAGCAAATAATACACAATTTTCAAACTTCCTGTATTATTAAATTTTATAAATTCATATCTCTAAACAGTATAGTAATAATGTATGCACAAAGTCTATATAATGTTTTAAATGAGTAAAAAAAACATTTTTTTAAAGTTTAAATTGTAAATAAAGAATACAAATGTAATAAATCAAACAACAAATAAAGAAATGAGTTAAGTATGAATTATGATTAAGTAAGGAACTATGACATCGCTTTCTATTCATAATTCTTGCAGTAAATCTTGAACTAAAGTTCAAAAAGTACAATTTTATTATCAAAATTTTTGGTTTTCATTTAATTATTTGATAATAATAATACAACTATAATATTATAAGATTGATCATCAACCTCATATCGGCAGTTAAACACTGATTATTATACATATAGATTATTATAACACAGATTTAAATGCAATGGTGCCTTGGTATAAGCACATTCTTAATATATCCCGTTTGAAAAGGAAAATATTTTTCTTTTAAATATGATCCCCTTGTATCACTATCTTTTCCAAGAAGATGAAAAAATTTGCGGAGAAATATCTCTCCAACAAAGCTAAAGCAAATCATAAAAACATTGTCTGAAAAGACTAGACTATATCGCATTTCTGAAGTATCCTGAGAAGAAGGCAAAATAAACTTCTTAGGGGCAGATGTTTTTAGTAAAAGTCAAATTTTATGTTCCTCAATCAAGCTCAAATATAGAAAAAGCAAAAAATAAAATTTTGTAAATATTTATATAACTGGTTTTTTTTATATATGAAAATTAGTATTAAGCAGTTTTTAGATAATTTTATACATCCTATCAATGTATAATATGCTAATAATAATAGATTTTTCATGGGAAAACATTACTGATTTTAATCTTATTTCTTATGGGAAAAATTTGTCCTGTCCAAGTTTCTAGAATGGATTAAGGGCATATATAGAAGTACTACTTCACATTATTATAATGTATTGCTCTTTATATTCATTTTTATAACACATTCATTTTGTTTTATGAATTACAGCTTTGTATTAGAAAAAAAACTATAGGAACTAAATAAGTTTTTTCATATTTTTGCAGCTATGCACTACGTAAAAAAAAAAAAAAGCTTAATTCAGCAGAAAAAAATTAATCTGTAAATGTTATAATTTTTAAGTTACTTAAAACACCTATATAAATTTCCTGCAATATATATATTAATTGCATCGAAGACTGGGTCGCATTGACCATGCCCCGTGAGCAGCCAAAAGTGGGCTGCATCGACGAACATTGTTACTAATTTAGCACTACCCAGGGGGCACATGTGTCATGAAGATATGTTAGGGATGCAAGTAACATTGCCCGCACAATGCTCTACGATTATATTAGACAGGGACATACGGTTTAAAGTGGTTTTCGAACCACTACAAACATCCATGATACCGCTAGGACTCGAACCCGAAATCTGTGGCACCAGAGCGTTAGTCACTTGGCCATCAGGATTTCTCCTGCCACACACACACAGAGAAGTATATTTATATACAAGGTGATTATAAATAAATTTTCTCAATATATGAGTCCCTAGCTATCATACCATTGACAGAAACTGAATGAAATTTTGGTTTAATAAATTTTGAGATATGCACTCAAGAATCACGTGAAAAACAACTGTTACAGTTACGTGGCAAAATTTCAAATTGCAATTCTTACTTTTTTTAATTGGAATGTGATCTCTATAGTGAAAAACGTATTGAAACAGCATTTGTAGCACAAAAATCGCCAACGGCAGACAGACTAAGAAGTAAACTGAAAACAATCAATAATTACATAGGAGCAACGGAAAACAAAACATTTAGCGGTTTCACAAATTTTCTATGTGACATCCTTCACACACAAAGGCACTTTGCATGTGGCAGATGGTGGACAGCATTGAAGCATGGGCCATGGCAAGAGGAATCCGATAGCATCTATCAAATCAGATGCAAGTGTTTGAATTTAATTGCATACACTCTAGATTTCAGATGTCTTTCCAACCAGAAATCCATTGGAGAGAGATCGAGGAACCTTGGTGGTCACAGAAATGTGAAATGATGGCAGATAATTCTGTCACCAAACTGTTGTGTTAAGAAACATATGACAGAAGTCATCACAAATGGAGGAGTGCCATCTTACATCCAAACGACATCAGATAAAGCATTTCACTGTTGTTTTCATATGATTCTTAATTGCATACCTTAAAATATCATAAGCCAAAATTTCATTCTGTATCTGTGAATGGTATTGTAGCTAGGGACTCATATAGCAAGAAAATTTATTATTGTATATATGTGAGCTATTTTTATAATTATTTAGTTGTTTTTTAACAGACAAAGTGTGAAATTTTAAGTGTAAGATCAATAATTATTATAGATACCATAAGAAATATAAATCATAATGTCTATCATAATGTAACTCTATCAGATTTAATTATTTATAATAAACAATTATAACCTATCACCATTTCTAGATACATATTTCTAATTCACTTACTAACAACTTTTCAAAATAATTATAGAGCCAAAATTATACAAAGAATTTTTTTTTTTTTTTTTTTTTTTTTTTTTTTTTTTTTTAAATGAAATTTGAATTCAATTATTTATCTGTTGAATTAAATGCATAGCCAAGTGTAGGCAAATTAAAAAGGCAATAAACCTAATTCATCAACAGTTAATATCAATAGTTGTTATTTATATATATATATATAATATAATATAATGGTATAAGATTATGATCTGCAGAATTAAGTGAACTATTTTGCAAATTTTGTCTAAGATTTGTTTTGGGGCTTCTTTTTAAAGAAAAGTGTTTTATTTTTATTTCAGATTTTCTGGCATGTGAAGTATGTATAAAGCTATGAGCAACAAAATTAGATATATGTATTCATTGAGAATACGAATTTTAAATTAGCATATTTATGGCTGGTTCATAATTATATGTATATGTATAGTTTTAACTTTGAAAACAGTATACTTGATGTAAATCCAGAAAAAAAAAATCACTTTGGTAATCAGATGTAAATAAAGCATTATTTTTTAACATTTATAATTTTGTTTCAAAATTTCATTTTATTTTAATAATATCACTTGCTAATAAAAATATCTAACTGACACACAAAATATAAAAGAAAAAATAGCATATTTGTTCAGGCAGGTTATCTTTACAAATAAAAGTGTTACATTATGCAATATAATTCAGTAACTAGTATTGTAATATCATATTATCCTCCCAATATCCAATTTATAACCCACAAAGAATATTTCATTTTATGAAATAAAGTATATAGAAATTACACTAAATACCTGCAGATGTGCAGTATTGTTTGAGATAATTGTCCAAAATCCATTTTTGTAGTTTGACTAATGAATATTTAATAAATGGAATTTCTTAAAAAATATCTAGTGTTATTTTTTAAACTATATAATTAATGTCTCATAGCTAAGTTTATAGCAACAGTTTTTTTTTTTTTTTTTTTTTTCTCAAATAAAAGCTTCAATATACGTTGGTTGTTAAATTAAAAATTTATATTATGTGTCTTGTATTGTTAGTATTAAAACATCTAAAAGCATTATAGAAGGAAGGTCAAGGAACTGCCTATCTCCATTTTAACTAAAATTTATTTTTTGTATGACTAGGATGTTAACTGGACAAAGTAATAGGACTAATCTCACAAAATTTAAAAAGTATAAACTCATTTATAAAATTAAAACTATACTGGTAAATAATTTCATTGCATAGCTAACCACTAAGTGTGAGAAACAAAGGTTTAACTTAAAACAAGGGTTTATTTTAATTTTTCTTATTTTTTTTATTTTAATTTCTTACATACACTCATTATAAATAATACAGAAAAAATTAATAAATACTTTCTATATATAGAGAAAAAGTACTTATTAATTTTTTAATGAGTACTTTAAATAAAATTCATTTAATGTGTGAAAAAGTATATTGATCTTTTAAAATATTAATTTGTTCTTGTCATTTTATGTTAATTTTTCCTAATGAATGCATTTTTTTTTTCAAACATTGAAATAGCTAAATTTATTTTCGAGATTGCAAGAAAAGAAAATACTTATTATTTTGAATAAATCAGTTTTTGAAGTTATGATCAATGATAGATAAATAAGATCACATTTAATTACTTGACCCTGAAATATTAGGTGCAGAAAAATTATTGCCAGAGGCAAATTGATTTGTATAGACGAAAAAGAAAAATCATATTTCATGGTATTTAAGTACTTAATGAATGCTGGGTTCATGTATTAGAAGATTTTTCAATTCATCGACTACAATCATGATTATTTCTCCAGAAGCACCTACATATAAAAAAAAATATTAAGCAACAGTAAATATTAATGAGTAAGCATGCTTTCATAAAATACAATATATATAGAAGAAGAAAATATATGAAAGTATGTTTCTAATAGAAAATGCTTATTGATTTGTGTAATTTTGATTACTTATATTGAGTGTAAAATAATAAATTTTAAATCGAAAAAGAAATCCTATGGAATTTGAAACTTGGAACCTTTCGAGGGCTAGATCACACCTTTTACTACTGCACCATAAAAGCAAAGCATTAAAATTTTTCAAATTCAATTTTCTCGGATATTGAGAGGTGATATACTGTTTTATTAGTTAACATCTTAGTCAAAACTTACACATAATATAAATTTTTATCAAAGTCAATAATGGACAGTTAGTGATCTCTGCTTGTTATGTAAAATGTTATACAGTGCTTTTTCTTTATCTCATAACATGCACAATATAATGATGGGTTAATATGCTGTAACTGAGAAAAGTGTTACATTAGTTCTTTGGTATTTATATAGTAAATAAATATATATATGAAACATACATCACTACAAATTCATATCTAGTATTTGTTGTGGCACAGTAACATTGATATTTAATTAATATACATCTTGCATATTTGTATCATTCTGTCTAAGTAATACACAATGCAATTTTTAAATTACTACTATTTTTTTAATTTGGTTTTCATATTGATTGTGCTTATAATAAGTTCTACATCATTTCTAAGTAGAAGTACTTCACCGTAGTACACCTAATTGTTTTTACACGATGGATACTTTCCCGCAGAATATGTGTAAAAAAAAAGCATCTTTGGAAAAATAGAAGATTTGTTCCAGTCCTAAGAAATAAGCAAAAATAATACAATAAATCATGAATTTTCATGTTAATTTTATTTCATAAAGATTCATATGTTTCACACAGTGTAAATTATCATTTGAAAAGGGTGAAAAAGAAAAAAAAAACCATCACTAATTCATGAACACAAAAATTTAAATAAATAATATGAGCTACACATAAAAAGATTTTATGTGTTGTTATTTTCTGACAATAAACATATGCATTTGCATAAGACTTCAATATTACTGCTATCACTAGAAACGTCTTTGTTATCTTCATGCTCCATTGGTGAAATTCTTTCTGTAATCCTGATCAAAATTAGGACTACCCTGTTGTAGTGCCTAGGTTTCAGTAAATTTGAGAAAGAATTCAGTTATTAATCTTTGTGTTAGTGTTTTGACTAGCCCATTATATAATTCTGTGTAAAAGGGCATTAAGGATCACTTTGAAACTTTCCAGCTCGTTCCCCATTAGAATCATGTTTAACAAAATGATTATCCAATTTACTGGCCAGTTCAAAACCTTTAATTAGATCTGCATTCAGAACAAGATCTGTTTCGTCTTTATCACTATGTTCCTTGGAATCAGGAGTTTCAAAGCAGCTATTATTCTCTTATTATTTCATCTTAGCTTAAAAATAGCATATATACCAATTATTGTGACAAAAATTCTACAAATTTTAAAATTATAGTAAAAAGTCCATATCCAATATTACAATTACAGTAGAACCTCTGTAAGCCGAACTTCAAGGAGACGCCAAATAATTCGAGTTATAGAGTTTTCGACTTACGCAGATTTTGTAACGAAATATTCGACTTGTAGAGGTTTAGATTCTTTCTAACTTATTTTGAGTTAGAGAGGTAAAATAAATAAAAATTCAAGTTACAGAGGTAATAAACATGTTTATTTGTGTACTACAATTAAAAATCAAAATAATTCCGAAACAACCTTAAAATTAAAAATATTATGTGTTAAAAAGTCAGTTATTATTATTTTTTTTTTTTTTTTCTTTAGATAAATTGATCGTTCTCTATCTATAGCATTATCTAAGCTATAAAGAGCAGAAAATTCTTTTTCTTCCGAGTTGCTATTTCATAAAATTGGTTATTCTATTTACTATATACTCATACATTGTTTTCTAAGAAACAATGACGTGCATTGTCGGCAAATATAAAGTCGGTAACATTTTTCTTCGAGCTGTGGAGGTATAATTAGTTTCAAATGATCGAGTTGTAGAAAAGATTGTAAAATCAAACATTGCTAATGTTCGAGATAAATCCAGTTTTTTTTTTCGAGTTACGGAGGGAAAATATATACCAAAATGGCTTGTGGGGATTGACTAATTATTTCGACTTATAGAGGGTTGAAATTTCGAGTAATGGAGGTTTTGGGACTTGAATGGAAGGGAACAAAAAAATTTTCGAGTTGTGGAGGTTTTCGACTTAAAGAGGTTCTAATTTATATCATTCATGAGTTGAATAATATGTTATCGTCTTGCTATGAAAATGCATTATGCATTATTTTCATAATGCATACTTGCTATATGCATTATGAAAATAGCAAGAAAAATTTGTTGGATTTCATTGAAAAACGCCTATTAACAAGAAAACAATAATCAAATTTTGTATTTAAATATTAATAATTATACAACTTTATTACTTAATCACAATTTAAAGTCTATAAAATGTTTTTGAGACCTATAAAATTACTTTTTTTGTCAGTGTTTTAAATTTTCTAATTTTTGCATCAAATAGCTAAAGAGGAAAATCGTTATTTTTAACTGCACTGAATTAATTAATGAGCTTTGAAAAATATATGTAGAAGTTTATTGGGGACAAAAAGGCAGAGTTTTCTTTTTTACATTGTATATTTACTGCTAATCGATAAAAGTGACAGGATTTTTTTCATGATTACAATTTAATAAAACATTATTTTAAATGTTTATAAGAATTTTATCCAAACGATTTTTTAAATTTGTTGGAAAGGAATTGAATAAAAAATTAATTATTCGGCATTTTTATTCCTTTAATAAAATAATTTTCAATTAAAATAATTTAAATTTAAAATAATTTAAATTTCTAGTGTTAAATGGAATTAATAAAAGCAGTTAAATCGGATTGAAATGAAAAAATTCGATAGTTATATAATTATTTCAAATTATCATATAATTATTAATTGGTGAAGTTTTAAAAAATTTAGGGTTCGAAATTAATTCATAAGTAATTCACTTTCTATTAACACATTATTTTAATAATGAATCAATATTTTTTAATTATTTTTTTGCACAACAATTTCTACAAATATTTTATTGAGTATTTTATAGACTCTTTGTGAAATAATAATGTTATTTTATTTTTTATTTATGTCAAATATTCTTACTTATGCTTATAGTTTGATATTACGACATTCGTAGTTTTCATTCAAAATTTTAATATATTTACTTTATTGTTTTAATTTTCATTTTGATATTTTAGTATTTATTTAATTAATATTCGCAACTTATGGTTTTTTTAATATTTCTGATTTTATTATTTTACTTATTTTTTGATTATAACATTTAAATTTGAAAATAAATGTTTTCTCCCCCTCCAAATTTTAGATTGTGATGGTATGAGATGAGTAAATGCAGTTAAAATAGATATCATGATAAGTTTTTTTATGAAACCTTTTAAATTTGAATTTTATAAATTTGCAAATATGGAAAAATGACTTCGTCTGTCCACTACATTATTAAAGGGAAAAAGAAAGACAAGGATACAAGGCACAATTTAAAAAATAGAATAATGTAAATTTAACACAGTTAATATAAACTCTATTAGAATATTAAAGTTGTATGATTGGAATTGTTGAAATTATTGTTCGCATTTGTTAGTATACATTTTCCTAGATTGATAACAAGGGAAGGAAAGGGGGAAATGAAACTGATAATTCTTAGTATTTTAAGTATCAGTTTCAAACTGCATGGGAGATCCTATTTATTATTGCAATGTGCAGTGACATGATATTTAGAGAGTATATTACACAGTTACATACAACTTGATTGGCTCATAGTGTGTGTGATATTTGGTGCCTTTGGCTAGTAAATTGTAGCATCGATGTTCCTTGCCGTGGGTTACCATAACTATCGATATCAATGTAGAGTTGGGAAAAGAGTTATTTAAAAATAAGAGTGATGTCTGCTCCAAGTTTGAATTTTATTAAATTAAAATTAATTTATTTTGCTATTATTTTAAATAATCTTCCGCTTGCTGACTGCTGTCGGCCTCTTTTCGCCTGCAAGGACGATATATCGGTTATCCCCTGCAGTTGTCTTCCTCGGGCGGCCACCACCAACCTTTCTAACAGTTCTAACAGCTGTACCTATGGTTTGGAACGCTTTCCAAGCGCGCGAAACGACACTTTTGTTGATTCCGAACTCTGCAGCTCCACTGGTGACAGTACGCCCCTCCTCCAGCTTTCCGATCATTCTTCCACGTGTGAAGTCGTCCAGGTGATTTCTTCTAGCCATATTTCATTAATTGACTCACTGGCACTTGCAGCGAATATGTTGAATTGCGTCTCCGTCCTTCCTTTTATTTTACTGTTGAGCTGCGCTCGCCGACATCACGCGTTTTGCGTACGCTCACGTCGCCTCTGACGTTTCGTTCCTGATATTTGCATACGCATGACGTTTCTACTGACTTACGTGTTCATTGTACTGATCTCCAGACCTCCTTTTCTGCAATTTCATTTCTATCTTAATTATCTCTTCATTTCTATCTTTTACATTGTTGCTTAAGTTTTTCACACCAGTGTACTAAATGATAATGCATTAAAGGATTGTTCCATCTTTAGGGGAAAACAAATCTTTCTTTGCGGTATTATCTATCTAATCTAAGGGCTCTTTAGTAACAAATCAGGATTCAAAAAACAAAACAATATTAATCTTCAACAATAACTGAAAAAAAAAAAAAAAAAACCCAACTACAAACTATCATAACAAAAATTAATGAAATTGCAATATATCACATAACACTCTCCACTAAAAAAATTATGAAAAATATTCCCTATGAATTTATTAACAATTTAAATGATCTCAACAAAGATGAAATCGATCATTAACAAAAACATCATCGTATTTCTGCAATGAGTTTTCCCATTATAAATTTGTACATGCGGAGTGCAACATAGATCTACCTCCTCGTGGTGCACACCGGGCAATGATACGGCAAAATGATCTACAACGTGGCTCTCAGTGTGAGTTTCTTAGAGTTCTGCAGTGGAATGCAGGTGATTTGTTTCTTTATCAACTGTGGCATTGCTACGACTTTTCTGTGGTCACGATTGTCTCCGCCAACACCTCCACAGAATTAAACTGACTCTTGACCCTCTCTGTCTCCTGTGTGATCGCCAGGAAGAAATGGATATGTCACACCTTGCTTCCTGTTCTGCAATACCTCCTGCTTTTCTTTATGGAAGCTTTACTGGATTGTAAGTGGATGGATTAACTCATGTCATTTGTTTCTATCTTGTTCTTTGTATTTATTTTTCTATAATATCTCTTGTCCTCTAAACTTGATATTGGAAATAAAAAAAATTGTACACATTGAATTGAACGTTGGTATAATTTGTTTTTTAAAAAAAAGGAAGTTATTTAAGATGTAGGTACAAAAGGTAAGAGTAAATTTCCTGAAATTTAAAATGCGACTAGATGAGAGAAATTGGGTGTTGCATCAATAGAAAGACTGAAAAACTTTTACTTTTGAAATGCCAAACAATCTTTAACAATATTGGAGTATAAGTGAGAAAGATACCACAAACACAGATATCTCCTACTCAAGGTTTAGGGGTAAAGCTCACATGTAGCGTACAGGGGGACGAATGTTCGACCATTTGGTAGCATCCGTTACTGCTTTCTGAAACAAGGTTTGGTTTGTCACTCTACGGCCATTTTGTGCACTCTTTGGGGCAATTAGGCCGGGACCTACAGTTTAAGTTGGATTCCGAACCACTCACAAATATTCATGCCACCGCCAGGATTTAAATCTGAAGCCTGTGGTACGTATCAACAGCCAAAGCGCTAACCAGTTGGCTCAGAAACAAGGAAACTCGATGGTAATCCAAACAACGTGTATAAAAATGTCGCACATCGAAAGCGAAGCTGCCAGGTGTGTTTTCTGAATTTTCTTTTATATATCATACAAATTTGAGGTATTCTAAATGCTCCGGAAAGGATATTTATTATTGTAAGAATAACATGCAATTCTGTGGTTAAGCTTTTGGCTTCTATCAGTTTAAATAAATAAATAAAAGGTGATGATATGAATAGTTCTGTTTTTAAAAATTTATTTTTTTCTTTTCAAAACTTGTATTATATTAGAAATTACACAATCAATTTGTTTAGAAATATTTAATTTTAAACTTTTGTCTTCATAAAAATGTATTATTAAAAAGCATTAATTTGGAAACAATTAATTGTTATAAAAAGAACCAAGGTCTTTAGTGTTTATTTACGGTTAACTAGATTTACATTAGATGTGTAGTGTATTAATTTTTTCTGAAATTCTTTTATAACTAACATAAGAAATGAGGAAGTTTTTCATAATGCCCAGTATGCAAATGAATTGTTCGTATTTATTTTGTTTTTTGTCTTTTAAAAAGTAACATTTTATTTAGAAAAAATTGCATTTTAATTGGTATATGGAATATTCTATTGTTCCTTTTTTAAGGAAAGTACATGGACTTCCTCTTAATTACAGTTTTTTTATAAATATATTTTGTTATGTATCTTACAAATTTATTTGACTTTTAACTTTAAAAGCTGTAATTAGTATAAACGAGAATTTATTCTAGTTAAATTTTCTTTTTCTCTGTTTTCAACTCAATGAAAAACGTAATATATTTATTTTCCCGCTTTATTTTGGATACTTTCATACATCTTTTTTTGTCTATTTAATTTGAGACGAGTGATCTTTTTAAAAGTCATTTAAAAGAATAGTTATCAAAACGGAAGAGAGAAGGGGGAAATATTTCATCATCAATACACGCACGACAGCCCGGGGTGGGCCAAACCTTTCCTTTGAAGAGATTTCCATGCATTTCGAGACAATGGTCTTCCAATTCTTAACCTATCAACAAAATCATTTTCAACTGTGTCTACCCGTCGCAACTTGGGTCGCCCTTTTCCCTTGCCAAAATGAGCCTTTTTTTACAAGTTTAAATCATTCATTCTAAATACATGAGCATCCCAGTTTAAACTATCGATCTTAATAAATTTTATAATATCATAGTCTTTATAGCATTTATAACTTTCTGCATTGTACCCTTCTCCAACAATCACTTTCCCTAACACCTTCAGCAATAGTCCTTAAAATCTTCCACTCAAATATACCTAAATGGATCTCTTCAGATCTTGCCAAAGTCCATGTTTCAGAGCCATAGACCAAAATAGGTCTAATAAGGGTTTTATATAGCAGGAATTTAGTTTTTCTGCATATAAACTGTAATTTAAACAGATTTCTTAATCCGTAAAAGGCCTTATTCTGTTCTTTATTTCAGGTAAGGTATTATTTTGACAATTAATTTCTGATCCTAAGAATTTAAAACTAAGTACAGATTCAAAGTGTAAGTACCTAAGGTGGGGAAAGTACTTAAAAGTGTTAAAACAATAAGACTAGAATATTTTTGTATTGCATTAACTTATGCAGCTGATGTATAATTTTGCTTTGTTGTTACTGATTCAAGACAAAGGCTACAATGTCTACAACATTAAAATTTGTTTTAGGATCTAAAACATATAACACACATAATTTGCAATTAAGCATTTTCCATCGAAAAATTTTTGTAAGTGGATTTTATTATCCTTGAATACTTTCTTACCATCACTACTAGACTACCATTTTTTTCACTACAAGTTTGAAAGCTATGTGTAGAAAATATTCAAAGTTACAAAACCATATATATATATAAAATAGATAATGCTCTTCCATTTCATGTGATTCGTCTAATATTTATGCGATTGACTTGAATTCATTATAAATGTAGCAGAGTTGATGATTTTTCAGTTAATGATCTTCCGTCCGAGCTTTTTGGATTACTTGCTCTGTGACAAAAGGTATCAGTAGAACCTATTTTGCTGAAAAAGGAGTTACGAACCTTCACTTCAATGAAAAAAGGATCCATGGAACGAAAAAAAGAAAAAAAAGTTTAAAAACCTCTTTTTTTAATAAAAACATATTTGACAGCAAGGAGTTCCTAGCATCTAAGTTAGTTCTCAACCAATTAAATTGGATGTTGTAAAAAAAAAAAAAAAAAAACTCTTCCAAAATCCATCTACTTTATGTGACAAATAATTTTTGAATACAATTTATAATTATTTTAATAAAGTATTAGTTTGTATAGCGCTCAAGCCCTCGGTGCCATAGGTTTCACTTTCGAGTCCCGACGATGTCATGATTGTTTGTAGTGGTTCGGATTCCACTTTAAACTGTACTTAGGTCCCGATCTAACATGACTGTTGAGTGTTGGGCGTAGAGCTGACAGTCCTATTCCGTAAAAAGAAAACATCTCATCTTTCGAAATTTGCCAGTAGGCAGACGGCCTTGGCCGACTATGAGGTTGTTGGGCCAATGATGATGATTAGTTTATATTAAATATAGAATATAAATATATTATTGTTAATGGACTTGAAAGTGTTTTATTTGAAAAATAAACTTGTAACGTGGACCAGTTGTTTCGGCTTTGATAAAAATGTTTTGAAAATATTTAAAGCTAATGAAAAAATTATATCGTATACAAAACTAAAAAGTGTTCGTCCTTTACCGTACCAGTCAAAAGAAAAAAAAATGCACCAATATAACCTTTTTTTTTTATCTCTTTCTAAAGAAAAAGAAAAGCAATTAGTTGATTTTTAATTTTTAAAAAGCTATTAGTTTTTTAGATGATATGTATATATATTTTTGAAAAATAAAGCATAAATTTGATTAAAATGTGTTGGAAAAAATATCTTTGAAATGTTATTTTTGTATTAAAAATTTAAATTAAATTTTATTGTAATTTAATTGGAAAACCATATTAATGTTTAAATAACTTGATATAATATGCATATAAAATGATATATATATATATACTCGTTTATTTTTTAAGAATGCGAGCATCTATAAAAGTTTTATCATTGACAAAAATTTTTATTGGAATTTGGAGAACAAAATATTTTTTAACGTTTATTAAAAATTACTAAACATTTATATATTTTATAATTAATATTAATTTGAGTGATTTATGTTAAAAATGATTACTAAATTTAAGCAACCTTTAAAACTAATGAAAAGAAATAGTATGCCCGAAATATAGTATATCCGAAATTCTTAAAATAAACTCCTTTACTTCAAAAATTAGGTTTATTACACGCAGAATTTCAACATTAATGATTTAAAAACAGATATAATAGAATTCAAATTTCAGGTTTTTGAGTAAAAGGAAACTGTACTATTAGTAAAGAAACCTACATACAGTTAATAAATAGAGGGGGGCGGGTGAACCCCAAGAATTGCAAAACGCCGATGGTTGTAAGAGAAAAGAAAATAAGCTGCAATAAGAAAGTTGATTCGAAAATCGAGCGAAAAAACTTCCATCCATAATGAGTTTCACTTTCGTGTCTTGTTGCTTCCTAATTGGCCCCACCAATCACATGATCGATGACGTAGACGCAGAAGTAGAGCAAACTTAGGAGAAAATGGTTCCTACATAAGAAAGTCCGCTTTTTTTGTCACTAGAATCACGATTTTTTGGATGAGAGTTAATCTTTGGGAAGAGTCATGGCCTGCCAATGGAAAGTGGTTCTGTTCGCTGCGTTTCTGATGTCCGTTTTTGGCACCAATGTGGCAACAAGAGATAAAAGACAAAGTGATGAGGAGATGCCAAGCGAAATCGAAAAGATCATGGAAGATACAGATCATCCGGACTTTATATTTGCCCACTGGAATCACACCGATAAAAAACTTGCACAGAGTATTGAGCAGATGATGAAAAAATTGATGCCTATGGTGATTCGGGGGAGCTCGAGTGTTGAGTTATCTGGACCGTGCATGGGTGCGATGTTCAAGATGATGATGGGGATGCGGCAGGGAAAGCTCTGGCCATTTCTCAGTAAGGAACATACAATTAAATTTAAAGTATTATCAATTTAATTTTGCTTATCTTAAAATTATTACATAAAAATTGATCAAAAATTGAATTTTTTTTTTTTTCTATAAAGCTAATCACTTGTGGAAGAAATGGAGAAAGAACGTATAAATTCATTTCAAGTATTCTAATGAAAGTATTATATTTTTTTCGTTAATTTTGAATTTAGAGATTTTCTATTAAAATTTCAAATTATCAAAAGAGACTTATATATATATATATTAAAATAATCTCTTTATGTATCGCATCTGTTACTGATAAACTTGAAATTTTGGGTGTTTAGATTTTGTTTCAAATTTTATAAATTTATTCTTTATTTGTTTTTTTTTTTTTTTAATTTAGAAATATTTTATCTACGTTGTTTATAAAATAACATTGATACTAAAAAAATTATTTTAGGAATAAATTATTTCTCACGAAAAAATTATTTCAAATGGAAATGAAGAATAATTCTCTTTCCTGCTAAAGTGATTTTAACAAACATTTATCTATGTGAAAGTAATAATAACTTTAATAAGGAAATTATTTTTTTTCTATTTGTAGAAACAGGAATATAAAATTTTAGTTGCATATTTCTAGAAAAATCAATGGATTAATTAATGGATGCATTTAAATTTAAAGTATCTATTTAATTTTGCTTATCTTAAAATTATTATATAAAATTTTTTCAAAAATTGAATTCTTTGTATAAAGTTAATCACTTGTAGAGGAAATGAAGAAAGAACTTATAACTTCATTTCAAGGGAAGTTTCTAATGAAATTATTTTTTCCCCCGTAAATTTTGACTTTAGAGATTTTCTATTAAAATTTCAAATTATCAAAAGAAGTTTGTGTATATATTTTTAAAAATAATCTCTTTATATATCACATCTGTTATTGATAACTTGAAATATTTGGTATTTAAATTTTGTCTCTAATTTCATAAATTTATTCGTTTTTTTGTTTTTTTTAATTTAGAAATATTTTATCTATGTTGTTTATAAAGTAGCATGTAGTATTGATACTAAAAAAAAATCTATTAGGAAAATTATTTCTAGTGGAAAAATTATTTCAGATGGAAATGAAGATTAATTCTCTTTCCATGCTAAAAATAATTTTAATAAATATTTATCTATGTGAACGTAATGAGAATATAGCTTTCATAAGGAAATTAATTTATTTTTTCTGTTTGAAGAAACAGGAATATAAAATTTTAGTTGCATATTTCTAATGAGAAAAATCGATGGATTAGTTAATGGATGTATTTAAATTTAAAGTATCACTTTAATTTTTCCTTATTTTAAAATTATAAAAAAAACGCTCAAAAATTCAAGTTTTTGTATAAAACTAATCACTTGTAGAAGAAAAGAAGAACGAACGTATATTCAATTGTAACTAATGGAAGTATTACGATAATATTCAGATAATATTTTTTTTTTCTTTTTAGGAAAAAAACATTATTTAATTTCAATCTATATTATAGTGCTACAACAAAAACTTAATTTAAAATAAATGATTAAAAAATAATAATGGTGTTAAAACAGGTTTCTTTCTAAAAAATAATTACGATAATTTTTTTTTTAAACTGCTTACGTTTTAAATTGCTTCAATTGTTAAGCTGGACACGTTTATTTTCATAATGATGAGTTAAGATTTAATTTGTATATATTTTATTTAAAAATCATAGCGGCTATTTTAATTTTATACAGAAAATTTTTTTATATAAAAAAAATATCAATAAATGAAAGAATAATTTTTATTTTTACTACAATGATATAGTTTGATTGTAATCAAATAAACATTAATTTTCTTAACATTGGTTGTAAGAGAGAAAAAGTTTGTTTTCTGGGTGGTAATAACAATAACTACTGTGCAATAAAATATGGGAATCGTATAATTAGCTGAATTTTAATCAATTAGAATCGTATGTACAGCATTTCTGTATTCTTTTGTAAGAGTCTTCGTCTTTAAAGTAATGTCATATTTATGTTATGTATGTTTAGTATGTATGTTTTGTCATATTCTTGAAGGATTATTTTGTTGCATATTTAAATTGGCCCAATACTTTATGTACATCTTAAATAAGTATTTAATCAATCTATAATAAAATAATGAAAAATTATAACAAAAATTTTTATTTTATAGGAAATTAAAAGAACATTTAAAACAGGAAATAAAACTGATTTATTTATTTATTTTTTTTTAATAACTACAATGTTTCTAAAAATAACAGGAAATTAAATAAACTAATTTCTCACATGTTTGAATTTAATTCATAGTTTCAATATTTACATTTTCTCTCCCTCCATATGTGACAAATCACAAATTACTGATTTAATTTTCTACTGAGATGTATAGTTTTTTATGTAATTTAGTGAGATAATCCAATAATAAATGTTTTCTATTTAAATCTCTTAGATCAATGAACTTTTTTTTATCTATAAATAATGTTTTTACTTTATTATTCAGCAAGATTGATTACTCTTTCGAAAAAGAAATATATGACTTATTTTATCAAATAATTCATTGTTTGTCTAGTTAAAGGTTTATGATATGAACTATTTCTATATAAAAATATCAAAAAAAAATTTTAAGTTTGTTTATCAATTTAGAGTAGAAAACAAATATTTTATCGCTTAAAAAAATAATAAATAAAATGTTTAGATTGGCACTACGAAAGTTTTTGTAATTAATTCATCGTTATATTTAATTAACAATTCTATTGATTTTAATTATTTTTCTTCTTATCGTTAATACAGTAGTTCCGCAATATATTGCCCTTTTTCTTTATCTATAGAACGCCAACTGTACTTTTATGTAACTTGAATAGTTTTCAAAATTAGATAACGGAGAATAGTGTTCACAATCAGGTATTATTTATAATTATAAATAATAATATTTATATTTTAAATAATAATATTTATATTTTAAGGTAATTTTTTTCAGAATAAAGATAAACCAATGCTATAATAATGCATGCTGTATATGTTCTGATGGCCGAGTAACTGGCGCTTGGTGCCACAGGTTTTGGGTTCTAGCCCCGGAGTGCCATGGATGTTTGTAGTAATTCGAAATCCACTTTAAACCGTAGGTCCCGGTCTAAATATGACTTTGGGAGTAGAGTTGACAACCCTACCCCATAAAAAAAAAACATCTGTCTCGAAATCTGCCACTAGGCAAACGGCCTTGGCCCACCATGGGGCTGCGCTAATGCAGAAGAGGATATATGATAATGCCATCTATAGTTTAAGGAATGTAATTATGTTATCTATAAATGCCATCCTTATTCTGAAAAAAGTACCTTAATTTTTTTTTTTAATTTTATTTCTCAGTACATCAGAAAGATTATAAAATTACAAATATTTCCGTTAAATGCATTAGATTTTATGTGTTGCGTGATTTTCGGTAATTATTATTAAAGTATAATTACTAATTATGAAAAATATATAAATAATTTATATTCATCAAGAGTATTGCGTTTCACTTCGTTTTTTTTTACATTGAGAACAAACATTTTTTTAAGACTTTCATCCGAGTTTCGAGGTTTATACCGTCTTTCCCTCGAACCCTACAAAAGCACATTCCTGATCTTCAGACCCATTTCCGGCATAGATGCCGAAGTTTTCGTAAAGGCATCACTTGTCAAGATTTGATTCAAGCACACTTGGTTCAGAAACCTAACATACTGTCCACTAGGTTCTTTCATACATGAATTATATTTTGATGAGCATTAATATATCCCTTAATCTATAAGTGACATCCTTATTCAAGAAAAGAACCTTATTTATTAATTTTATTTTTTCCAAATTTTTCTTTCTTTCTCAGCAATACACCAGAAAGATTTTTTTTACTTTTCTTAATTTAATACAGCATACGAAAGAGTTGGAGGAAGATATAGTAATTTTTTTCTTCTTTTTTTTTCACTAATAACTTCCCAGTTTGAGAAATATTTCCTTTCTGTTATAAAACAAACGATACTAAGAATTTCACAAGAAAATAAATAAGAAATATTTCATTTACTTAAGTTTCAAGATTATTAATGAAATATTCATTAATATTTTTTAAAATATTTTATGGTATGGGAAACGTGTTATAAATTTGATTGATCAGTCGATTGATTTAATGAATTTATCGATTTAACGATTAAATGAATGATTGATTTAATGAATTTAACGATTAAATGAATGATTGATTCAATGAATGCATATATTTAAAAAAAAATATTTTTCTTTTCGTGTTACGATTTAAATCAAAACATTGGAATCACGAAAAATAAAACTGTGTACAAATTATTCTTTGCATCTATTAACGATTAATTGATTGAGATTTCTTTACTTTTGAAAACTGGTATAAAACAAACATATATTAAAAAAAAAACGGTGATAAGCAGTATTTAATGCAATAAAGAATAATAAGTTCTACAATAAAGATTATTACAGTTTAGGATTAAATGTTACGATATTACATATTTTTTCAATCAATTTATATATTTTTAATATATATTTATATACATTGTAATATATTTTATATATAATATATATTTCATACATTTTACGATCAATTTTTTAAATTAATTTTTGATGTTATCTTTTTCTAGTGCCTATCTATTTCTAGTCTAGTCAATATCAATTTTTGTTATTGCATAGAAATGTTTAAAAGTAAATGTCAAATGAATGCAATAAAATTTACACAGAATCAAAAAGAAAATAAACATTTGCCTTTTTAAAATTTGGTAACACTCCCAACTCAACAAAACATATTTCATTTTTTTCAGGCAATACTACTAACTATTGTTATGAAATATAACTTTTAAAGTGAGTTTGAATATGAAATTTAATAATCACAATAAAAAAGTGAGAGGTAAAAACACTTGTGAAAATATAATTATTCCATCATGAAAACAAAATTAGAAAAAAAGAAGACAAAAAAACTTGATATCTGGAAGCTATACATTAAGCGCGATACCAGAAAAAAAGAAAAACTTTTTTTAAAAAAAAGTATACCACATAAAAAAGGGCACAGTATCAACAGAAATACCCGATATGTTAGAATTGTTTAAGGTATTGATGTTATTATTCAGTTGAATCTTCTAAATTTTTATTCTACATATTTTTGCGAAAAATTATAGTTAGAATATAATAACAATATTTCCCTTAATTACAAAGAGTGGGTTGAAAAGCCTTATTTTGCTATATTTCAGTATCATCATACCAACGTATATCGCTAGAATTGTTCTTTTCATCAATGCATGTAAACAATTCATTATCTTTATTACCACATGAATTAAGTCTAATAATTTATCAAACCTATTTCAAAATTTTTTTATAATTTTCATTAACATATTCACATTCATTCAAAGTATACAATTTCTTAACACTATATTTAAAAAAAATTATGACTAAAGTATATTCTTATTAAAACTAATAAATTAATACCATTTATATATCATCAGAATATTTTACCTTTTTAACAGGTCCATTTTAAACGTTTACTTTATAGATTTTTAGAATTGAACAAAAACGAATTTATTAAATAAGTAAAAATAAAACAAATACCTGAATATTATTCTATGAGGACATTTGAAGCTTCTTAAATATAAATTATGATAAGGATTTAATTTCTTATATAATATAATATAAAATGTTTTCTAATTTTTGATCTTTTTTTTCTGAAAACATAAATTTATATATTTTTTTGAAAGCAATAGTTTTTTATTAAAAAAAAAAAAAATTTAAAGTAATACCAAATTATTTTTAAACTTCCTTACCATTTAATTACTAATAACTTTTTCTACTATAGCATAAGATTGATAAATTTATGTATTTCATGCTCCTTTTTTAAATTTTATATTAGAGCATGTGGCATAATTCTTTATTAAAAAAAAAAAAATCATGACCAACCTATACTAAGAAAATCGGTTAGAAAACATAAATAAATTTTCAATAGCTCACAATTTTTTGGAGACAGGTGATTAATATTCTTTATTTATTTAATAACTGTCTAAAATTTTATCTATTATTTATCTGAATATTTAAACTTATTTCGATTTAAATTTGAATGATATCTTTAAAAGAATTGAGGACAATTTTTAATATTGAAGGTGCATAAGTTAAAATTTAAATTCAATATTTTTTAATTCGTAAGATATATTACTAAAATGATATAATAGATTTTAAAATTAAAAATGATTATAAAGATTAATTAGATAAAGTTTAATTAAAATGATTAAACAGACTTACCTATTCTATTTTGAAGTCTCTTGATTTTTAACTGGAATTGCATTTCCAAAATATTTGAACAATATAATTTTAAAGAATACAAAAGAACTTACATGAATTTTCTTGGAGATTTCTAGGTATATTAAACTATGTTACTTCTTGACATTTCTTCAATGAATATCACTTCAGAGATGATAAAATTACCATTGTTCGACGAGTCGATTTTGCTATTTTGTAAAATTCTCTACTGCAAATACTTCCGTTTTCTTTACTTACGAACGCGACAAATGATATAAAGAGAATAAAAGCTCACGCTTCATTAATTTATGGTGTTCAATTCCGTTTAAGAACAGATAGAAAAAAAGATTAAATATCGTTTTCTGAAACCTGTGTGGTTCTGAATAACCACGTGATATTTGGTTAGAGAGAAATAGAGCGAAATAAGAGGGTGAAATTAAGCTTACATAAGAGGTTTACTAATATTCCGTCGGTTTCATTTTCTACAGACTTTTCAAAAAAAGTAATACTAATCTTTTTTCGCTGTGAAAATGGTGAAAAAACCGAAAATGATTCTTCACGGCCTTTTTCTCCTCGCTTTGTTCCAAATGAATCTTGCCGGTAAAGGTGACGAAAAATCTAACAAGAACAATGAAAATAGTTTGGAAGCCATTGCACAAAATCCTAACCATCCTGACTATGTTTTTGTTAAGTGGAATAATTCTGATTATTTAACAAAAGCTTCTGTTGACCAGTCTATAAAGAAACTTATGGCGTTTATGATTCGAGAAAATTCCGATGTTAAAATATCCGGCCCATGTATGTCGGCTTTTTTTAGAGCGTTCCAAGCCATTAGAAAGCAAACACCTTGGGCCTATGCACGTATGTATTTGAATTTTCAAAAATAACTTTCATTTTTAAACTCATTGTTATTTTAAGGCATAAGAGGGAATAATTTAATAAATTTTAAATCTGTTATTTTATTTTTTTTTTTAATTATTAAAAAGTATTTTATTTATTTAAGTTATTAAAAAGTTCTTTACATAAAATCCTTTTCATTTTTCAATTTGAAATTTCTTCCAATAAGGAATATTAAAAATATTTAGATATCTAGTATTCTATGTAGATTTAATATGACGAATTTACTTGGCAAAAATGTTTCAAATGGAAAAAAAATATTTTAATAATATAAGAAATATACAAAAATATTTTTATATGTAAATACATTGGAATGAAGTCAATCTACGGCACAAGTTAAACAAACTCATTAAAAACATTTATGAATAAATTTTAGATATTTAAAATTTTAAAAGAAGGATTCTGAAGATTTTATTGCTTTATGTAGTTTAAAATTAGCATTTTCTCAACTGATTTATATTGTGCTTAAAACATAATTACTATCAGTGTATAAAAACCTTAATTTAACAACATGATATTTGAATAATTGATAAGATACTGGCTTAAAAGACTAAACAAGATAGTAAGTTAATTAAAGCATTCACATTTTGACTTCAATTAATATTTTGAGATACATGTTACAAACCTACTTTTAGTGAAATTCCGTTATTATAAGGACATCTAATTATAAAATCGGTCTATATTTAAAGACATATGTTTTAAATTAATTTGCTATACATTGTAAAAAAAATTTTACTGCTTCATTATTGATTGAATTTTATTTGTTTTGTTGTATTGATTTTTGGTTATATTTAGTCCATCTTTTTTACCCATTGTATTAATGTTAATTAGATTACTAGGAATCATTATCAATTTATCATTAGAAAAATAGAAGAAAAAAATCTTAATTAGGAAGCATGTTAATGTAAAGTTAAAAATTGAATCCATAAATAAACGTAATTTTTTTTTTCATTTCATAAGCTACATTAGTGGAAATGTAAAAATTACTTGTCAACTGAAAGTCATTTATTTATTAATTATAATGGCTTAAAAATATGAATTTTCGTAATCTCTATAATATGTTTTATAGAGTTCGATTTCTAATTTATATATTTTTTGTTTAATTAAAAATTTTTAATGTGATGAATGGTAGCTGTGAAAAATTTAACGTAAATGCATTAATGACATTTTATATTTAATTTAAATTTATACACAATGTTCATTTCTTTTTTTTAAATTATAATTTAAAAAAAAAGAAATTAACATAAAAAAATTTATAATAAAACATTTATAATATTATTTTAAACATTTATTTTAATCTTTATGTCACAGCAATCAAAATTAATTCAATTCAATGATTATTTATATATCTTTAATAAAAAAATGTATATTTACAATACATATAATTACGTCTTAAAATACTACTTTTATAATACAAATGGTTTTCGAAAAGAAGTCTATATCAAATTAATATTTAAATATAAAAATAACAACCAACTAATTACCAGAAAGTTTTAATTTTTACCCTGTATTTCATTTGTTTCTTAAAATTCTATATGCTATTTCGAATTTAATGGCAAATATTAATCGAATAGTTTCGAATTTAGTATGAAATAATATATTAGAAAAAATGTATTTCTTTCATTACATTTGTGTGTTATCTTTACAATGATACTACTTGTTGCTGAAGAAATGATTTATTTTTCTATTTTGATTTATTTTATACATTTTAGTGAAATAAAAAGAATCTTTGTTAACTTTATAGACGCCTTAAATTACACAGAATATTTAAAATATAGGCACGCGATAATAGATGTATGCAACACTCTCATCATTAAATATTTTCTACAGATGTTTAATGAAGCTAAATATTCCTTCGAAATCCTTTCATCTAAATAATTGGTTTTACTATTAGAATTCGATGTTTACTTTCTCTGTCATCAGTTACGTGGAACCACTTCCCTGACTTGAGCTCGTTGTATTGTCGCTAGAAATACTAGGAAGAGAAGGGAGATGAACCAATTCACCCCCACTAACTAACAGAACTTGATGAGATATGTCATTGCTTTCTGGCTCTGAAATTTCTTTGGAATATTTTTTTACTGAAGTTTCCGACAAAGAGTACCTTAAATGTGATTTGGAATGTCTTTCAACCCTCATTCCTTCTGCATCGTTATTGATGTTGAAAGGATGTCTAATTCGCTCTTCTGCAGAAATCTTGGGAGCTTCACTCACTATACTTCCACATGACGAACTTTTCCTTGCAAAGTTTTCAGGAGTCTCTCTATGAGAGATAAGATCTGCAATTTCCGAGGAAGTAAGTTCAGGCTTAAAAGGAACACTTCGTTTCTGTGATGTTTTATTCTCGGAGTGCTTCTGCAAAATGTTTTTTGTAAGCGGTCGACAACTTTCATTAAGAATTGTTGCTTCATTTGCTCTACCAGTATATATTGCATTAGATTCTTTGTCCAGAGAATCATATCGTTCCTTCTTAGTTATATTTCTCTTAGTCTTATGCATGGATCTAATGAACTTAATTACTCCTCCTTGTGTTCTCTGTTTGACATCCAAATCTTTACAGTGCTTTTCCCGAAATTTCCTTTTTTTGAATTGCCCATAAGCAATACAGGAAGTCACCAGAACGAATGCTGTGAAGCCAGCAATTCCAATAAGAACGAAATCCATTCTCTTCCAGTCTTCAAATAGCCCCTTTTTTATTTGATTCACCAAAGCTTTCTTTTCTCTGGGAGAGATGGCGTAAGCACCGAAATCACCAAAGAGTTGTATTTGTATTACATCATCTGTTGTATAATTTATATTTGAGTTATCGGGAAAAGATACTGGAGTTGAATAATCAAAATTCAAATCTCCCATTTCTGGAATATCAGACGTCTCTTCTTTTATAACTCTTTGAAGCAATTCATGTGAACTATTCAGATTTTCTTTTGGTTTTCCTGTAGACAATTTCTTGATTTCCGTTGAGGAAAACATAGTGCTTGTACTTGTCGATAATTGTTTATTTGTTGATGTAATTATTATTGATTCGGATGGTGGGAACAGGGGTATTGGTGTTTTATTGACATTCATAACAATTGGTGGATATTCCGTGCTCAAATCTTTTACATTTATTTTTATCGTCGTCGGAATTTTTTGCATAGTTGTTGTTAATGCTTCTGTAGCTGTTGTTAATCCTTCTGTAGTTGTTGTTAATTCTTCTGTAGCTGTTTTTAATTCTTCTGTAACTGTTGTTAATCCTTCTGTAGCTGTTGTTAATTCTTCTGTAGCTGTTTTTAATTCTTCTGTAGTTGTTAACATTTCTGTAGTTGTTATTAACTTTTTAGCTGTTGTTAATGCTGCTGTAGCTGTTTTTAATTCTTGTGTAGTTGTTGTTAACATTTCTGTAGATGTTATTAATTTTTTAGCTGTTGTTAATGCTTCCGTAGCTGTTGTTAATATTTCTGTAGTTGTTATTAATTTTTTAGCTGTTGTCAATGCTTCTGTAATCGTTGTTGGTACAGTACTACTAGTTGACTTTTCAGTGGAGCTTTGAACAAAATTTAATAAAGTTTTAGGCGATTTTGAGGTCGTGGTTTCAAATTTCCGAGACGTTGTATGTTCTTCAGAGGAAATAGTTAAATTTGGATAGTTTGTAACATAACCTTTCGGAGTTTTAAAGTCTTTTGATGCATCAGTTTTGCCTGTTGCATTAGTAGGTTTCATTTTACTAAAATGAGTAAGGTTTCGTACAGGACTATCTACATAAGAGCGATGATACGCTATACTTTCTGAAAATGGGTCTCTTGGTAATTCAGACAACTGATTATTCAAAATAGAACTGATATTACTCAATAAGTAATTTGCACTTCGTGGTAATTTTACACCTTGATGAAAATATCTTTTAGTAGCTGGATTGTGAAATGAGAGTCCATCGTATGCATTGCTTTGCTCTATCACATCGTCACTACGTTTTAATAAAGAACTTCGCTTATTGTTCTGCAAATAACGAATATTTTGTGACATACCTCTTGGATCTAATTTCTTTTTAATTCTGAAATATATCCTTGGATTATGCAAAATATTTTCTTTCATATTTAAGTTATTAAGCCGAGAGTTTTGTACAGGAGATTCTCGACTATTGTGTGCAGCAGAATTTTTGACATTTTCAAACATTAAATTTTTATCTGTATCATCATCTAGTTGATCTAATTGGTTTCTTCTTGCATACTTTTTTCTTTCCATTTCTGGGAAATCTTCAAAGTTTTCTTGTGGTTTATTTATATTTAGACTCTTAGGTTTTGTATGCTCTTTTCGTAAATGACGTTTTGTGAATCTATTAAAATTTCCCTCTAAATTATAATTTTTTTCCTGCATTATCGGTTGTAAATCGACGATATCTTCTTCAACTGTATCTCTAACAGCAATGAAATTGTAAGGATCAGATTGTTTATTAACTAAATTTGGATCATCTTCCATGCCATAAGTTATTTTGAAAACGTAATGATAAGCTAAAATAAATACAGCATGATTTACTAGTAGCATTACGAGGAGCAAGCATTTGGATTTATTTCATTTTTATGGACTTAAATCAAAAGATGTTGTTATAATTTCCAAACATATTTATTTAAACATTTTCAATGAAAGAGTGGGGTATTTTTTATTCATTGTTGCGAGAATCAACAATAGTAAAAGTGATAATTGGCCAAAATGTTTCCAACTTTTTAAATAAAGATATTGTTGTAAAAAATTCATTTAATTAATCTGTTGAATGCAAAAATATAAAAAAGTTATCGAATATAATAATTCAAGCTGTTGTAAATTTTGAAAATAGGAAATAAAATGATTTACTTTTTTCTAAGATGTATAATGTTGAATATGTATGCATTTTAATATAACATTTTCAATTGGATTAACTATGAGATATTCATAGTCAATCAATTTTGTGAAAAAAAACAGCCATGGTCATTTTTTACCCACTAATATATGCAGTTAAATAATTCAAGTTATAAATGCTCCTTAGTGATCATTTGGATAGGACTCTCCTCGTTTGTTAAATCAATAATAATTGCAATGCATAAAGTTGCTTTCAAGTAAGTAATTGAATTATTTTGAGTCGTTTAATTATTATATTCTTATTTTCTAATTGCCTTTATAAATGTTTAACTTAAAAAGATAGTACAATTCTCACCTTCTTTATTTTTTTGTTCTTTATTTGAATTAAAAAAGTTATTATATACTTCAGTTATAAGTTCAGTTCAGTTAAAAGTTATTATATACTAAAAGTTATTATTATACTTCACCATTTAGTCAAACTGTTAAGGAATTATATTTATAACATTATAATACATTGATACTCAACATTAGAATAAATTACAAAATTTCAAAGAATTTATCAATTATGGTTGTGTATTTTACAACTTGAACAAGGGAGAAATTGAAATTAGCATACAAGTGAAATGTAAATGAAGAAAACAATTATAATTAATTAAATTAATATGAACATCATCAAGTGGTTATAAGTGTATCTGATTTTTTAAGTTAACATAAATCAGTTTTAATTTTGATTGAAAGTAAAATCTTATTATAAGAAAAGAATTGTGTTAAACGAAATATTTTTTTTTTCTTCAATGAGAAGAAATTTGTTTAAGTAGTGGCACAAGAATCAGCTCATCTATAATTGCTCCAATGGACCCTACATAATCGAAATAATATAAAAGTATGTAAGCGCAAATGATCTGGTTAAACTAATGATACTTCGGAAACAGTGAAAGTTACAATCACGTTTTTATCCTCAATGATATGAAGCGTGACGTTCAGGAAAAAATTTGCCACCAAGTATCCATCCAATCAATGCAGGATTTACACGAATGTTTATTGACTTGTACAAGTTATCATTTGAACTGAGCCGTCACGCTTCATCAAAGAATTCATAATATTAGATAGTAGATAAAAGATAGAATAAAAATGAATGTAAAAAAGCTGAAATAGAAAAAAAAAGGAAATAAGAAAAATAAAAACAATTAGGTTCAATTATTACATTGAAATTAATCAGCTTAATTTAATTAATGCCTAATTAATTTTACACAAAAAAGCATATTTCCCTTTTCTATTGATTCTGAGATTGTAAAAACCCCAAACGCATTATATCATTTGATATTTATATTAAAAGATTGTAATAGAATTGAATTCTAGTAATTTTAAATAATTATTTCTTTCCCTGCTATAAAACTTTAAGAAAAATCTCTTTTATTATAATTTCTCAAATAAAGATATAACACCATCATTAGTCCCATGCAATATGACTAAATACATCCAATTAATTGCAAACTGGCCCCATTTAATCGAAATATTTGCTGATTATTTTGCTAATAAATATTTACATACATTGCAAAATATTTGTATTAATAAATAATAAGTAAATATTTTTAATTTTAGTGATAATTTCATTGGAGCGTTAATTTAAAATTTCGAATTCCAGAAAATTCCAAACTTTATTGTTGCCATTTTTTTTAACTGTATTTTATATAGGTAAAAATTTAAGTTCTTTAATTAGCACAAATTTACAATTCTAGATGTTAAAAATGTTGTTGAAATATTCATTGTCTTTCGCATTTATTAAAGTTTAAATTATTTTGGTTTGAAAGATTTGGATGATGATTTGATTTGGTGTTACAAAACATTTTAGGAATCGAATAACTTTTCAGGAAATTTTGCCCAACTATAACCTAGATATTTCTTTTTTCTAAATTAAAATAGTTTATTAATATCTCAATCAATCAATCAAAAAAAAAAGTGGAGAAGATGTCATTAAAAGAAAAGCTATGTAGTCGGAAGTGAACAATGCCGAAGAAACATACAATTAAAGATAATTTCAAATGCGGAACTAGATTTGATAAAAAGGAAACCTGTGCGAAACAGACATGAAATCTTTTAAACCGACAGGTATTGTAAAAGGCGGAAGAGATAAAGAAACTTATTCATGTGAAACGAAATAAGTAATCCTGAGTTTATCAGAAAGGTCGACACACATAACAAGACAAGTTACTATAATGTCTATTTCATTGTATAATCTGCACTAATTTATTTCAAATATGACGGTAGTTATTTTATCTTGCTGTTTAAGTGAATTGTTATTAAGGAAATTAAAAATTAATCATGTTTTTTCCTCATATTAATATTTAGTTTATATTTTTTTAATAGTAAAATTATTTTTTATTTTTTGAAGATGAGCTGTAATTAATTCCAATGATGACTTATTTATTTAATCATTATATTAAGTATACTATTAGTGATAAATGTTTTTTTCACTACTATAAATTAACTCAAGTAAGATATAAAAAAAACTTTAAATAAATGATGGTCAAGTTTATTTTCAAATCGCACGCATGAAAAAATTTGTTTTTTTTTAAATGAACTATTTTTACTTTGCAGGGCATTTATTTTCTGAAATACATGCCACAAGAGAAAAGCATCTTAAAAAACTAAGTGATTTAAAAACTATAAAGTTAAAACTTACTTAAATGTAAATTTTACAGAAGCCTAGACTAGATTTTATTTGGACAAATCGCATTTTATGCAATTAGTTCAAATATTCTACAATATCTTCTAAATACAAAACAATATATCTCTTACCAATTAACCAATAGAAGATTTATTAATTTGATATTACTTTGAGGGTAGGCATCTCCTTAAATTATAAAATAAACTCTATAACAATTGATGCCCAAACAGATGTAAGAGAAAATGATAAAGTAATTATTTAAATGAGGGGGAAAAAAAGAAATGTTTGTTTGAACAAAAATAAAGCAAAATGTTTTGTATTTAAATATTTAAAACGTTACAATATTGGCAACAATAATCTTATTGAAAACATACAATTATATTGGCATACTGTAATTTTCAGTTTAAAAATAAAAAGGCAAAATTGTTGGATCCTTACCGAATTTTATTTATCAACATTTTTCCACAGAGCTAAATAAATTGATTTGTATGACATGATATAGCAAATGCTTATAGATTATATAAATAACTATAAGCAAATATCATATATAATATACATATCAAATATGTCTATAAATAATCTATAATAATAATCTTATTAAAATAATCGTTGATCGGAAAATCGTTTTCTTTTATCGATAACACTCATGAACTGGACTGCTGTATTGGCAACGTACCTGTCTCTTCGATACTGTTAATCAAATTCCGCAGGGGCAACAAGGTTGTATACGAAGAATCTTATTTCATTTGATTAATCGTTTATATTTTTATAAGTTTTAATAACTTAATTTTTCCCTTGCCTTTTAAATTATTATTTTATGTATTTATTTTTTTTTTACTAATAAAGCTGGAAGTTAAGAATTACATTAAAGAATGAGTATACGTTTTAAATTAAAATAAAAATCACGAACTAAATATGAATGTCTTTAGTAAGAGATTTAGCAGTTCATGAGTGTTATCGATAAAATTCCGATTTTCCGATCAACGATTATTTTAATAAGATTATTATTATAGATTATTTATAGACATATTTGATGTTTATATTATATATGATATTTGCTTATAGTTATTTATATAATCTATAAGCATTTGCTATATCATGTCATACAAATCAATTTATTTAGTTCTTTGGAAAAATGTTGATAAATAAAATTCGGTAAGGATCGAACAATTTTGCCTTTTTATTTTATTTTTTTTTAATTTTTAATTTAATTTATACAATCTGAAATTGTTTTTATTCTTTGCCTATTTTGAATTAATTATGTTACGCAAGGTGTCGATCCATTGAATGTCACAGTACATTTCCCAGATTGAAATTATCACCCAAACCACTTTTTAATACGAAATACCAATATCGCAAGTATCAGATTCCCGTCTACCCAACCACAACCTCAAAAGCGGATTTTGTCTGGTTCCGACTGCAATAATTGCCGCTCAAGCTGGAGCACCCGCACGCCATATTTCCGTGATCATAAAATCCCAGCGTCGGTCGTATGTAGGCTAATTTCTTCAAAGGGACGGGTCTTGGAGGAAGAAAACATGAAATGGAAACTTAGAGGAAATGCCTCCGGCCACCAAATGTCTTATCCGGTGAAATGAATGGTTCAACGATCCACACAAAAGCTGTAATCTCGTTTTTCATCCCATCAGAGTATTTTTTAATAACTAGCCAGCTCGTATGAGCCCACTGACAGGGAAAACTTACGGTTTCACGTGGATTGACCAACATACATAAACGCCCCAATATTAGCTTTTTATTTCTTTTTCTTTTTTTTTTAATGCTGCAACGAATCTTTACGTTTTACATCTCACTTTAGACCCCACCCACCAAAAAAAAATGAGAAAACTGCTTTTGTTCATGCAGCTTTAATTGTGCCAAATATATCAATTCATTAATAGATAAATGTATAGATTTATATATATATATATATATATCTTTGTGTGTGTGTTAAATTCATCAAAATAAGAATACTCATGTAGTAGAAACAGTTAAACAAATTATTCCGTAATTAAAAAAAAATTCATACTTTTTATTTTATAATGTCATGAAATGTTTAAAGTTATTGTATCTTTTCCAAAATATAGTTTTAGTTATCATTTAGAAAAAAAAAATAATAATAAAGGAATTTTTCTGCTCTACAGGACTAAAATTTTTATAACTGAATTCACGCGAAAACTATATTATATAACAGAAATAATCTAAGAACATATTTTGTGAAGGAAATGACAAAAATAAAAGCTTATATATATATATATATCATAAAAAAAATACTTATTTATAAAAATCAGCAAATTAGAAAATAAATAAATAAATTAAAATAAAATAAAAAATGCTTGTTTATAAAAATCATCAAATTAGAATATATATATATGAAAAATACATTATCTAACAGAAATAATCTGAAAATATATTTTGCGGAGGAAATCACAAATGATAAAAATAAAAGCATTTATATCTATCATCAAAAAATATTAATAATAATAATAAATACATGTTTGTAAAAATCAGCAGATTAGAATATATATGTATATATATAAATGAAAATATATTATTTAACAGAAATTATCTGAAAATATATTTTGTGGAATAAATCACAAATGATAAAAATAAAAGCTTTTATATATATCATCAGAAAAAAAAAATACTTATTTATAAAAATCAGCAAATTAAAAACTAAATTTTCATATATATATATATATATGAAAATGGTCAATCTAAGTAAAAGTATTTTTAAATATAAATTTTAGTTCCGATTCAAGTTCATTTTTCTCTTTGATTAATTTTTGATATATTTTTAATGAATTTCTATCTTTATATAAATGTTCTGAATTAACAGTTATGAAAATAATCAATTAACTGACTAAATAAATTTCTCCATCTGCTTGCATTCAATTTATTTTCACGATATCTTTATTATTTTATCATTATTAGAATTTATTATTTTTAATTTAAGTGGTTTATTGAAAAATTACCATTTTCGAAAACAATAATATCAATCTGTCATGCTGCCATTATCAAGGTCTGTTTCAAAAGGAAATTGTTTTAAATTCCTAAAGCTTATCAATCAACATTTTAAACGATAAAATTTTCGATATGATTCGTTAAGCAACTGATTGATTGCTATTAATGTAGTCAATGTAGTTGAATCTTTTACAGAGCGATGTGTATATTAAACTTTAACGAGTTACGTTAATTATTATAAAGGATTTATTTTAACTGATCTTTCATACTCATGAGTTACATAATTGAAAATTTGGGTTATTGTTTTTTTATTTAATTATATAACTTAGCTCTTATGTGCATAAAAAAAAGTACTGATGGTAATAAAAGAATTTTCGAGAAATGCAGCAATATTTATGCGATATAAATTATACATTTTTTTTTTTATTGTTGATGACAAACACAATGAGTTTTTATTGACAATCTCAGAATGCAATTATTGTAGGAAAGAACATTCTATGAGTGAAAATAAATATAATGAATGTCTGAACAGAATTTTTTTTCTTATCTAAGCTTTAATACCGAAAACAATTACAAATAAAATCATATTGCGTATATGCAATTATATTATTTAAGAATCAATAATTTGTTTTCATAAATTCAAGTTATATGTCTTTGCCTCAAATTATGAGTTTTGCATGAAATTAACTTCTAAATACCCATATAAAAACTATATTATACTTTTGTTAAATTTTACCTGTAATATAATTTTTTAAATTTTTAACTGATATACTTTAATAAAAAGGATTTATTACAGGAAACTTAAACAAATTAATTTCTTTTGTCAATTATTTATTCTTCCAATTTGTGACATACTTTCTAAAGCAAGGAATTTATCCTGGTTTGTCAAAAGGAAAAAAAATAAATATTTTTTTTTATCGTGATAATCATGTCCATAATCAAAGCTAAAGAAGATGCTAAGACCCGAATCTGTCTATCCATATTAACATGAAAGAATTGATACAAAGTAATATAAATCAGCAATTTACATGAAATATACTCATTTTTAGTGAGAAAAAAACATACTAGTGGATAATTATTAATAAAATCTGATAAATGAAATTTATCTTTTTTTTATTTAGAAACCCATCGCTACCAAATCATGGCCAGACCTGTTGTAAGGTTTTTTTTTAATTTAATTTTTTTATTTCCTATGGCAGATCATGAACAGTTACAGCAAGAAAAAGAACAAAGAAAAAAAACCATACAACATACAATAACAAAATAATACAACAAAACATGCTGAAACAGAGTTCATTAATCTAACAATAATGCCAAGTTGCAGATCTTTTCGCCACTAAAAAGTGTTACCAGGTAGATCTTCTGCGCACCCCCATTCGTAAGGTTTAACTGGCTATTATTATTGCATTATTACAATACATAACTAATAATGCACATTATCGTATTTGTGCATTATTAGTTATTTCTTTTCATTAAAAATAATAAGAAATTTTTTTTTCTTCTTGTTTGGTAGATTATAGCTTAATATATATTTCAAGTGTTTTTTTTATATGTGAGTTAATAAACATTATTTATACATATTAAGAAGAACTTTTCATATTTTCTTATCAATGCTTAACTTTAATTGCCTTTATTAATATCATTTTGTTATTGAAGAAGAAATGTGATAGTTGATTATAGTCTTTATATGAGAAAAATACTCAGTGATAAAATTTGTGTTGTTGGATATTTAAAACGACTCTTTATGCTGCTGTTATTTTCTCTTTTAGGTAGCTTTTTCACTAAAATATTGCTTGAGATTCTTTTGAATCTCAAATAGAAATCATTATTTTTTTTATTGAACAGGAAAAAAAGTATCTCGAAATTTTTTCTTTGCTACATAAACTGCTGATAAAATCCACGACTACAATTAATATAGAAATAATTAAAATTAAAGATTAGGTTTCGAAAAGTTTATTCGTTGCTAATTCATTTTAAACAACAACGGTACAAATAAACACATTCTTTTTTTGGTTTATATTTTTCTTTTAATAAAAAAATTTAATTCGTTAAATTTAAGTCTTACAAAAGTATTTCTACTGAAACTATTCAAGAAGCGAAAAATTAATTAGTTTAGCTAATAAATGAGAAATGATTATGCAGTTTTCAATGTTAATTTTAATATTAAATACTCAAGAAGCGAAAAATTAATTAGCGTGACTAATAAATGAGTAATAATTATAAGTAAAACAAATGCACTTTTCAATGTTAATTTTTAAAATTCTTTTTTAAAACAGACAGATTTTACAGCTATGTAACTATGATTTGTATCAGTGTAATATCACTTCTTTTGTTTTATCACTGATTGATAGAGTAATAAATTTAGATTACTATAAAAGATATAATCATTTAAAATAATTCTGTTCAATTAAGGCATTGATAATGTTTATTCTAATTTTTATTTATGTTAAAATACATGAAAAAAAAAAGAGAAATACTTTTACAAATAAAAAAAAATTGTAAACTACAATAAATATTATCACCTTAATTCCTATTTATATGTGGAAATATGTTTTCCATTTCCAAACAATTTATAAAAGTGAAGTAGTTTACAGAAACATTCAAATCGTAATCCTTAAAAAAATGTCAAATTATTTTTAAAAATTTTATTACTATATAACAATTAAAATTAACGACATGAGATATTCATTTTTCCCTTTTATTTTGCATTTTTTATAACCTGCTGAACAAATAGGTCACCATTCGTGAATATAAACATTTAAAGCAAATTTTCAGAGTGGATAAACAACATTTGTTCCCAGCAACAACAATAGCGTCTTTAATCGGACTTCAAAATTGGTCGATAAAATAAGGCATTTAAACATTACTTCTTCAAATTGAGATAGTTCACTTCTAAATAACGTTTAAAACGAATCTCGAATGTGTTGGTTGTCCCAGTTTTTCGCACTTTTGATACCATTTTGCAAAACAGGAAATAACAATTTTTTTTTTGTCTCAGAGTTATCAAGATATTTTCACCTGTAAGTTTTTTTTTTTAATCTTTTTGTGGGATGTTATAGTTTATTCCGAGAATAAAGGGCATCTTATGCTAACTCGCTTTAGGGGTTGCCATTTTTGTATCTGCAATGTAAATAAACATAGAGATGAAAGCTATTTTTTTTGTTCCACACGTGTTGGATTAATGCATTTTCTTTCATTTAATAAAATGCTTTGAAATAACAAAAGATACGATAACACTTCCTACAATTTATAAAAAAAACCAGTACAAGACATTTTTGACGTTTTGATAACGGTTTTAGAAATTAAATGAATTGAAAAAGACAGTATACGTATGTTTCTCTCTGTTAGAAGATTAGATGGTATGTTTTTTTATTTGATATGTGTTAAATTACTTAAAATTTTAATTATGTGTATAGTTTTTACTTTCATGTAGTTGGTGTCGTATTACCTGAAGAGTACAATAATATCAAATATCGTGGAGCTCTCGAATAATATTGGCTATGTTGATTGCCAACTCGGAGTATAAATCCTCTTCCAGACAATGCATGTGCCTGCAACAGCTAGGCAATCAAAGATATGAAGAGGAGTAAGCTCGACATCAGGACAGTTGCCACATTTTTGGTATTTTTTTAACGCTATCAGCAGAAATTTTTATCTTTTTTGGTGCTTCATCCTTTTTCGTGTGAGAGTAGAAGTTTTTTTCTGTCGACAGTTAGTTCTGTAATTTGATATTTAGTTTTGATCTTAGAAGGAATTATAAGTTTAGATATTGTCAAGGACTTTTCATCTGCAAAGGAAATAGGAATGGCAGTCTGATTCAGACTTCTGACATACTTCGCCAAAGAATCTGCAATTTCATTCAATTCCAATCCGTTGTAGGATACACACTCTGCGCAAGCAGTGGATTTGTTCTAAAAGAGATATAATGTTCAAGATCATACTTGAGAAACCTTTATTAAGAGCCTATAAGGCAGACCTTGAATCAGTGAAGATAGTAATTCCATTCATTTGTTGTGATGGAGGTAGACTCAGATAAGCCTCAAGTGCCTTTTGGATGGCTAGCAATTATCTTGTGAAGATTGATGTAATACTTACAGCACCAGTAGCAATTGCAATTTTTTTCCCGTCGGAGAGCAGCAAAACAGTTCCGATACCTCCGTTACAAAACGGAGTCGGTGATCCATCAATGTCGGCAGTGATGTAATTGTGTGGTAATGAAAGGGAATTTGTTGTTTATGTAGTTAGTTAAATTAACAATAATTTAGGCGTTAAAAATATACACTTATATTATACACGAGCAGAATGAAACTCTGAATAATATAGTATGAGTTGTAATAATTCAATAAGAAATAAAGTTTAATTTTAGTAATTTCTTTGAACTTATTGCGAAGAAATTTTCTTTCCATTACACAAAGCGTGTAAGTGAGTGAGAGGTGAAATAAAGGCTGTTACATGGAACATATCTTACGACGCTTAGAAAAATATTCAGTACATTAAATTATAAGAAATCTTAAATATACGCATCTCAAAATATTAAATACCTTCAAAGATTCTTTTTAAAATTTTAATTTATGACGAAGCATATATATATATGTATGTATGTATTTAAATTTCAAAAAGAAATTTCCTTCATGAACTTAATTTGATTTAGTTTGTTTTATTAAAGTGAAAAGAAAATATTACTTTTTTTAAATAAATAAACGATAAGTCGGCTACAATTTTTCCATTTTCGTCTTCAGTTCATCCCAACTGTGCTTTGCATCGCACCGAATGTCCAAAATTTATACAAAAATATTCATATGATTTGTTTGGAAAAGATTTATGTTAATTCTGGAAAATCTTCATTAAATTACAGATTTAAAAAAAGCGTAAAGATTATTTTCTTTTCTTACTAAATTATTATTATGATTATTTTCTTTCTTTTTTTTCTTTTCTTTCTTAAAAATTTTATAAGAATATAATATACTGTAGTGCTGTGGGTTGTGCAGCTGGATTGTAACTGGGTGTGATTCGGATGAGACTTGAGGCACAGGTTTGAGAACTCACAGCTTTATTTACACACGCACAGACATCACGCATATACAATTAGATGTGTACAATATTTAACACATTTAAAGACGTATACTTATAGATTCGTGGAAGGATTCCACTTCTAATCCGAAAATAAAGATAGTCAGGTATGCACTTGATGCTCGAAATATACTTCCTCTCCGGGTGAGAGTTTGTAGGCCAACATATACGCAGGGTGCTTTATATATATATTTCTTCTCGGAATAAGAGACTGGAGATCAACTAAACTTTTCTCAGTGGCAGTGCCGGATGGGCTGTTCCTCTTCTCGCGTACAGTCTGGAGAACTACTGACCATTTCTCCAGAACGCCACAGAGGGCGCTTTTGCAGTGCGTGGGAGGAAGCACGGTTACAATACATTATTTACTTTTAATAAATTAAAAGATAATTTTCATTCTAGGGTAATTGTAATCAAGTTAGAGTTTATTATCTGAGCCAAGGAAAAAAAGTCATTAATTATTTTCCCTCGCGTGATAAAAGAACGGCAAAATGGATAACGTTCAGTCGGCTTATTCATTTTGCCATAAAACGGTGATCAAAAAACGGTGATCTGCAAAAAAAGGCCAAATATGCGAAATAATCTTTGATCTAGTTACCTAGATAATTGATGGAAAATGCACTCAAGTTTACAAGTATTTGTCACGCTTTAATTAACATATTGGAAACGTCTAAATCATGCGTGCAGAACTGTTTCATTTATTTGATTATGATAAAAGTCAAGTAGAATTTATGGGTTATGCAACAATATTTCTCTACTTCAGTAAAGCTCATTTCTTTATAGTTGCGAAGGGAAAACTATAAATCATGGTTTTCTAAACATCCACAGTTAGAAAAAATAAAATCACCATCTTTAATTTATTGAGATACAAGAATGTACATTTATAATTGAATTTTCATTTAATTATAAATTTAATAAATTTGCGTTTGTATTATTGTATATATATCTCAAAAGTTACTATTTTTCCTATATCATGATAAAATTTAGTATTCTTGTTTTTTGGGTTCGAAGATATCGATCTTTTTTACTGATGATTTTGAGATTATTTTTTAAAATATTCTTCAGCATTAAAGTTTGTAATAAATGTGGATTGTTAATGTTATACAAAAATTATCATAAAATTAAAACATACATTGGTGGATGCCAAACATAGTTAGTGATATGAAATTATTTCTTGAAATGAAATGTGTTATTCATAAAATAACAAAAGTATATATAATGATTTTTAGAGTAAAACAGTTGGCAAAATCGCAGAAGGGTCTGGGATCGCCAAGTACGCCAAGAAATTAAAAAGTGCATTAAATAAATAAAAAGCGCATAAAATATTAAAAATGTTGCGATTTTAAGTTAAGTGAATTGCAAACTGTACATCAACAAAACAGGGTTACCACATTTAGTATCGCTTAGTTGGCGCCACAAAAAAGACGCCAAATCCCTATGGTCCCTATTTTGCGACTTGGCCAAACAATTTATTATTTTATTTTATGCTAATTTAACCTTTAAGGTACGTGCTTAAATAAAACATTTTATACATGAATCATTAAAATAATTTAAAAAACATCAATGTTTTTTACCGTTAAAAATCTGCCATGTTTTTTTTTAAATTTCACTTTAAAAATTTAAATCAAAATTTTCATTTTAAAAAATTTGAAAACTTTATCATTTTTCAATCTTTAGTTTTAATTTTTATTAATAAACTACGATTTATGTGTACTGTTTGAAAGCTGAACTTGAATTCCTATTTAAATTACTGCTTTTTTATATATTCTTTTTTGTTGTTGTTTATATTACACATTTCATTATTTTGTGCCTTTTTATTTTTTATCTTCAATTTATTTACATATTAGCATTCTGTCTTCTCCTCGCATAATACTATAATTACTATGCCTCATTATTATAATTTGAAGGAATATTTTATTCTAACGTAACGTAACGGTAGGTGTTTAGTTGGAGTACCAGGGAATTTCCCGTACCTCCATATCAATAATTATTATTAAAAACAAATTTTAAATCCAAAAGATGAGCTAAAGAAAGAATATTAAACGAGCCCACGCTCGGAGAGAATTTACAGTAGTAAAAAGGTTAGTAAATATAAAATTTAAAATAATAGTTCACAAAAGTTTTTAAAAATAAGAACTGTGGCAATTAAAAGGAGTTAAAAAAAATAACCGTTACGAAACCACGAAAACTTCTGGCTGGCTGAAGAGAAAAAGAAAAGGAAAGGGGAGGGCAGAGTTATAAACAAACCAAAACTATATCGTTTCGAAGTTCTGCGTTGGAGCGACCTTGAAAGAAAAGAGCGATTCTGAAGCTATCAAAATAAACTACAGTGATTCTAAACTAAAAAGGGTTCTTCTTTTTGGAATCGGAGAATGAAGTACGCATCAAAACGAGAGAGTGAAATGTCTGGCACAGAGCTTTTTCACCCCGGGTCAAAGTGAAAAAAAATTTATTCTCTTATACAGATTAATTAAATTTTATATTTGCATTATTTTTTTGGTTGTTATATTTTTTAGCAATTTATTGCCACGCGCATAACCATTCTTATTTAAAAATTTTATCATACTTTATTTTTAATTTGAGTAAATTTTATAAATGTTAGTGCCTCTAAAATTTTAATATTCTTTTCCCTGGAAAATAGGCCCTAAATGGAAAAAAAAAATTTCTATATTTAAAAAACATATTTTTTATTTCCAAATTATCAACAACTCTATTTTTAGACTAAAAAGAGAAAGCCGTAAACACATCTGCCCACGAAAGCTTGAGCAATCTATTACCGCATGTCTGAATTAGCCGGGTTACAAAAATACTCACGCGGAATAAAAAGCAAAAGCCTGTTGAGGAAAGCAATACTCAACCAGGTTCAGTAGCCAACTTCAAGCAATGTATCCAGTTCTCGGGTCCGGGTCAAGGAGGAAAGAAACCTCTTCTAAAGAGCTTGTTTCTTCTTCTTCTTTTTTTTATTTAAAAACTTCTTGTTCATTTAGACATCGTGCAAGCTTTGATGTTAATGGGCAACGAGTTCTCTGAATGGTACCGGCAGGGAGCGCGAGCAGTGTTTCACAGTCATATTGCCAGAGTATGAATGTTATGAATAAATGTTTGCAGAATGGGTCTTTAACCTAGATTTATGTAAGATTTATACGGAAGCAACTACTTTTTTGTAAAACTTTTTTTTTTCCAGGACATACTTATAATATCTTTCTCTCCTTTAGAACTACGCATAATTTGAAGTTTTCATGTGTCGCATAATTTCAGATTTCTATGGGATTTAAATCTAATTGGCCAGTCCGTTCTAGTGATATCTTCATTTTCTATAAACTCCGCAATAGTACGATTGCGATGTGGCCTGACGTTATCGTCCATAATTTTGAAATCGACACAAATGGCTCCTAGGGGAAACGATTCATGTGGGGGAGGATCCCTTGCTAACAACAGGGATAGTATTATCTGATAATTGGGCCCTAAATGGCTGAGTGTCTGGCGCTCAGTGCCACAGATTTCGTGTTCCAGTCCCAGCGGTGTCATGGATATTTGTAGTGGTTCGGAATCCACTTTAAGCCTTAGGTCCCGGTCTCATATGACTGTAAGAGAGGACTGTAAGGTCACAGAGGATACTGTAAGGTCATATAGTCCAGTCAGATTTCTCACCACATCATTCCCAAACTGTATAGGGGCAACTCAGCTCTAGGCACAGTGATGTGGTGTGGTGTAGTAATGGTAGTAACAACATGGATCTCCGGTCAGTCTGCGAATTCATTATAATGTATCACCAAACGAGCATATCAGAACCACCATAACGAACTCTGTTCCTGATTTCAGCGGGATAAAACTGTGTCCCTACCTCTCTCCCTCTTTCAGCTGGCTTTGAGAATAGCTTGTAACACTGAAACGAATCTTATCTGATAAGAAGACGTGACTTCATTGATGAAATGTTCAGTCTTTATGTTCCTCACACCAAATTAAATGGCTCAGCCAATAGGTAGCTTTCAATAGGAAGCAGCGTTCAGGACGATAAGTGAATAGTCCATTATAATTTTAACAGATAAATATATCTTTTTTATGTTATTATCTGGCCTCAATAAAAAGTCACACATGTCATCCCGTTGCCTTTTTTTTTTTTTTTAGCGAGCACCGTTAAACATTCTTACCTGACTTTTAAAGACTTTCCAAGCTCGTAAAACCGAATTTTTGCCTATTTGAAAATTCTTGGCTTACGCCCCTCGTCAAGCTTATCGATCGCTCTACCAAGTGTAAAGACATTTAGATGATTTCTTCTTTCATATTGCGCGTACGAACTCAATTGAATTTGTAGGGAATATCTTTAATAGTGCCTTATCTCCTTTTTATTGTAGTTTTATACTGTACAAGTTTTACGTGTATTCCCGTCACTTGTGACGTCATGTTCCTGATATTGAATTGTATGTTAATTGTACTGATCGCAACAAAGCCCTTTCTACAATTTCGTGGGTGTCTGTTTAAAAATTATATTATTGCTTAAATTTTACATGCCTGTTTAGAATTAGTTGGAGCAAAGTTAAACATATATTTAACGGGCTAATAAACAGGCTAACATAACAATAATAATTCTTACAATAATTTTATGCTTTATTTTATAAAGTTTATTATATATATAAGCTTATTTATATTTTATAAGCTTTTATAAATTTTAGCTTTATTTTATAAGAAAGCTTATTTTATAACGTTCGACGCTAATTTAAAAGATCAGCTAAGGTTTTTTTTATATGTTGTTATTTTATTTTTAGCCCGATTCGTGGCTTAGTGGCAACGTGCGCCACTAGTGAGTATTAGGGTTGAGAGGTCCAATCTGTTGGTGGCTTTGTTGTAGATACTGTTTCAAAAAATGGGAATACTCGACGGCGTTTCTGATGTTCAGTCTCTTGCCTCGTCAATTGGACTATCTGGTGGAAGTTTTTCCGGGTTTCCTCCCATACGCTACGTAAATGTGGGGTAGTTCTCCCTAAAAGCCTTCCCTATAGGGATTGCAGTCTTTTTTCAGTGACACGGAGTCAAATCAGACTTCTACCTATGGGTGCTCCATCACAACAGAAACTGCTCCCCACTTCCCTCCTCCCTTGAGTAGACAACTCATGGGATGTCCGTTGCGCACTGCAGTACATTGAGGATTAGACACAACACAACAATTTATTTATAAACAGTAATAATATCAAATTATAAATATAGAAAACTTATTTATTATTTCTTTAAATAATAAATTATTTTCCATAGATATTTATTACTTTTATAAAAATTTAACTGAAAATGGAAACTTACCAAAATTTCTCGTAACAATTTAAAAAAAAATCCGTTTTAAAGGAAATAATTAAAAAATAAGTAAAAATAAGCAATAAATAAATAAAAGCCGGGTAAAAATAAGTTGAAAAATTATATTTATTGAAACAGAACAAACTAATAATAATAATTACATAATAACAAATAATTACAAAATCTTTTCCATTATTTTAAATCCCATTTATTTAGCAAGTGGATATATGGACTGATTTTAGAATGCTTTATTTTTATATTAATTTAGTATAAAGAAAGATAAAGAAAATAAAAAGGTCGAAATTCCGCTTATATTCTTTTAATGGAAATATTGTTCTTTAAGTTACGAAATTATCCCTTTCTTCCTTTTTCCATTGTTTCACATGTGTTTGAGTTCATAAACGTAGGATTCTACAAAAAGACGAATACCACAACGCCTACACGTTCTTTTCAATGACGACAAAAAAGGACAATCGTAGCATTCTTTTTGACCGTTTAGTTCAGCTGCATTTAAAAAAAAAATAAGTGAAAGATAGTCTTAAAAAAATGAGTAATTTTGAAAGAAATTATGACATTATGAAAGTTGATTGTACGATATACTGTAAGAAGAAAGTTTTAATATCTATTGTTCTGAATTTAATAATTAGTGTTTAAAAGTTAATTTAAAGAATTGTTCTGTTTTCTTAAAAGAGGAAAGCACGGTTAGTCATTAAAGTACTAAACAATAAAAGCTATAAAGCTATAAATAATTTAGTAAATTCAAAATAACTCCAAAAAATCAATTTAATTATATCTCTTATAAAATATAAATAGACTTTTCAGTCTAAATGGATTATTCGCCATTAGCCATTACAAATTAGTGGTAGTCTATATAGATAAATAAATAGTTATGAGATATATATAATAATTTAAGAAACTTATATGAATGAGAAACATTCAATATACTTTAACATGCAAAATATCAAGGAATGAATTATTCGCTATTAACCATTAGAAAAATATCTAAATGAATTATTCACCATTAGCCATTATAAGTTAGTCGTAATATATATAGAAAAATAAATAGTTATGAGATATATATAGTGATTTAAGAAACTTGCATGAATAAGAATCATTCAAGATGCTAGTTTAACATGGAAAATATCCAGGACAAATGAATGTAAAAATTAAAAATGTACTGGAAATTTCTTGAAAATAAAAAAAGCTGAAATGTGATTGTTATATAATTATTTTTTTTAATGTAAGCGAATTTTAATTAATATAAATTGATTTAATAATATAATTAATCTTGTATTAATTTAGATGAAAATTTCATATTACATCAGAACAAAAAAGGTTATTTTTCTATTTTATTTTTTTAAATAGCAAATTCTAACAATTATAAATGATTAGAAAATAATTCATCCGATATTTGACGCCAAAAGCTTCTATACTGAACTATTTAGGGTAAAATTTAATGAAAATTTATTGAATTTTCACGTTTTTCCAACATTTTTTTTTTTTAGCTCACAAATAGTATATCTACTTTTATCATTTTCCCTTGGCTTATGTAAAAATTAATATTGTAATACTGATAACGTATATTAAATATTAATATATTGATATTGTATATTAAATTATTATTCTATTTGATATCATAAGTGTTTTAATTTTTAGTAATCTAAAGTATAAATAATTTTATTTTATTAAGGTGATAAGGTACCATATTCTAAAATTAACTATTTTTATTTGGTGAATACTATATTGCTTTTCTGAATTTCTAAATATTAAAAATGTTAATTATATTTTAAAATGTATTTTAATTACATTCTAGAAATCAAAGGCATAATTTCAATCCCCGAATTTTTGAACTACTTTTTTTTTAGGGTGATGTCTTTTTCGGTTGAAAGAACAAGATAATGAACGTGATAATGCAACATTGTTCACTAGACCAAATAAATAATCACACTTTGGAATTTGAACCATGTTAATACGTAACAACTGTTAATCAAATAAAGGTTAACAAAACATTCTGTTTCAGGCAGCTTAATGTCAGTATCAATCATTCTTTCAATGCGGAAAAATTTGTCTTAAATTCTGGGAAAGAAGTTCTGACATGCCACAAAAGAGCTTCCATGTAATATACTTTTTAAACAGTTTGGCCACATAAATGAAGAAAAAGTTTATAATCAATTTTTAATTAACCAAATATCGAGGAAATGTTTCTTATTCTATAGAAACAATCCACGCTTTGTTTTCTTAAAGTAATAAAATTTTTTGTTTTAAATAAACAAATAGTTTGAATACTAACTTTCTATGCATAATTACTTGTAAAAAAATTTAACTTATTACGTATAAGAACCTTATGTTCTCGGCTTTTTTACGTAATAAAATTAGTTTTAATTTCAAATATTTCAAAATGCACTTTCGCAAGCAAGAAATTAAGCTTACAAATTGATTTCTAAATTACTTTCAATAATTTACTATGAAGCAGCAATTTTGGATAATAGAAGAATTTTAACGATTTTTAAAGAAACCCTAAGTGAAAGGCTTTCTACACTTTTAAATTTATAATACGAGTTATTGCAAAATAAAACTTTATCTACGTTTCAAAACTAGGTATATAACATGTAAAATAAATATAAAATTATATATATATATGTGTGTGTGTGTATGTAGTCTATGACGCTTAGAATTTCTAATCACTTCGAAATTGCTAGCATATTAATACTTTAGAATTTCTTAAAATTGTAAATATTTCATTTGGTTATTTTAATAAAATGTGTTGGGGGGATGTCAAGGTTTTTGAGATTTTCCTACTTTTGTATTTTATTTGATAAAAATATATATTACATATTTCTTTGTTACTGTAGGAAAAAAATAGGCTTCATGAACTTCATAGATTTATGAAGTCATCTTTAGAAACGATTCTTACAATTTCTGTAGAAAGAACCGTTTAAAAAGTTGTCTAGGAAAATTAACAATAATAACTCATATAACATTTTGTAATTTGGTATAACATGTTTTCGTTCTTCTATCTTTTTAGTTATGGCTTTGAATTTTTTTTGTTCTAAATGACTATGTTTTCTCTCTCCTATATGTAGGTACAATATATAAAAAATAAGTTGAACCGAAGCCTTATTTTATTTTTTTAATATACTTTTACACTACATCTATATTCCTTGATAAAAGGAAAATCCCTATTTGAAGCAACATATTTCATAATATAGAAACGAAATTTCCGTCATTTCTGAATGCTTATCATAATTACACAGAGAACTTCAGGTACCTCCCCATTTCGGGCCCCATGGCGAGAGCTGCAGGTAGCCTTGATTACGAAATGACTCTATTTCGTGATTGTAATGAGGTATAAGATTACAGAAAGCGTTAGCAACGATAAATGATCTCCTTGGTTACATAAATTTACCCCCCTCTAGTAAAGAGCCGTGGAAATGTATCCGCTTCGGGCATATGACCACCCCGCTGAGTTGTGCACTTCTAAGTAATTATAAAAGTTACTTCATTATCTTTCACATGAAGCATTTACCAAGAAAAATATATTTGTAAGTAGAATATGAAAATTAAAAAATTAAGACTCGACTCTGTTACTAACTCTTATATTGTCATATTATTATTTAATTTGAGAATGAAATAATTAAACTATTTTTAATATTTAATAGTATAGTACAATATATGATAATATGTATTGGAATTCATAATACATATTAAAAACTGTACTTATTTCGGAAATTAAAAATTATACCATGTAATTTAATATGAATTTTGATATAACAACTGTAAAATGAAAATTAAAAAACAAAAACATTTACTTGAATTAAATGCTTCAGAATTACATTAAATGTTCAGACTTTCTTTTTAAAAATCTAATCTAACAAAATAAAACATTGTGGAAATAATATCACTCTCTCTGTATATATATATACACAGACTAACGCTCGGCTCTCGGTGCCACGGGTTTCGGGTTCGTTTCCCGGCGATGCCGTAGATGTTTGTAGTGGTTCGAAATCCACTTTAAACAGTAGGTTCCGGTCTAATATAACTGTTGGGCGTAAAGCTACCTTACCCCGTAAAAAGAAAAACATCCCTTGTCTCGAAATATGCCAATAGGCAGACGGCCTTGGCCTACCATGAGGCTTTTGTGCTAATGAAGAAGAATTTATATATGATGGATTAATATCTTTCTTCATATCAATAAAAATAATAAAATTTTTATTTATAAAAATTGTTTAAACGAGGAATAAAGTGTTATTTGTGCTTCATAATTCGATATGGTTAATGGACTGTTATTTGAAAAACAACTGTATATGCCTGCTGATAAAATACTTTTCTAAATCATCAAACTTTTTTTTTTTTATCATGGTTTTAAATAAGAGATTCTCCCTAAAATACTAATGGGAATATTATGACTCGAATGACAATGGAAATATTATGACTTATTGTAAGGCTTATTTGACCTTTCTTTTTATAAAGAAATTACGTTTAATCATTATAAAAAGATTTACAATTATTATATCATTACTTTAATGGTTGTCGTTTTTTCAGAAAATACGTTTTAAATTATCTTCACTCAAAATTAAAACTATAGGGAAATATTGAAATATGATAAAATGTTTTTCACTAAAAACGTTTATACGGAATATCCACTTAGAAACATAAATAAATCTAAAAGGAAAGATAAATTAATGTTTTTTGAATGAATGCATTGTTAGTTGCAATGCAATTTAAATTATACAATTACAATACAAGTTACAATTTTACCTATCTATGGTTTTCCGAATTGTTTACTTTAATGTTCTTTTTAAATAATCATTTCATACTTTCTTTTTAAAAATCTGAAATCTAAAAAAGAAAAATTTTAAAGAGTTTTTTTTTTTTTTTTTTTTTTCCGTATAAATATTCATTTTATGTGTGAGAATAAAAAAAAGGACTAGGCTTTTTTTTAGAATTAATAAAAATTAGAAAAAGAATTAGGAAAAATTTCGCCGAAATTTTTTTTAACAAAGAAAGGAAAAAAAAAGAAAGAGTACATAACATAGTTCTAACTGTTCTTGTTCCGATTAATACAAATTACTTCATCTGAACCTAAAAAATATTTGAGTTAATAGTTGAGTTAAAATTATTTATGGGGCCTGATGGCAGACGGACTAGTGCTGGGGACACAGATTTGGAACTCGAGTCCTGCCGCTGCCATGGATTTTTGCAGTGGTTCGAAATCTACTTTAAACCGTAGGTCCCAGTCTAATATGACTGTAGAGCGTTGAGAGTATGGTTGACAACTCTCCCTCTTAAAAAGAAAACATTTTCTGTCTCGAAATCTGCCAGTAGAGATGGCCTTGGCCCTCCGTGGGGCTGTTGCGCCAATGAAGAAGATAGCTATTTATATTGTTTTATTTATTTTTGGATTAGTACGAAAATGAAAAAGAAATTTGCCGAATAACATTCAGGAACTCTTAAAAAATCAAGAGGAGTTATCAACGGAGTAATCAAGAATTTATATTTTCTAAAAAGCAAAAGTGAAAGAGAGTTGATTATAATAAATGTCTGTAACTAAGTCAATATAGATAACGTAATATATATAATTTATTCTCGATGTGGAAACATCAACTTTTTCGATGAATTCGAAAATAAATATTTTCTTTAGTTTCAAAATTTGTCATAATATAAGGGCATATTTCTTACTATAGACATTTTTCTTATTGAAAATTTGTCATAATATAAGTGAGTTTTCTTACTGTATTTTTTAAGGGCACTGTAGAGCTTTACAGTTAAAACATTACTTTTGAATTTTTTTTTAACAAAGAAAGGAAAAAAAAAAGAAAGAGTACATAACATAGTTCTAACTTTGAATATTAAGAACTGCTACATTAAAAAAAAAAAAAAAACAGAATGATCAAAAAAGATATAATTTAATAAAATATTAACCTATTCTAGACAAACATTTTATTCGTAACATAAAAAAAAAAATTATAACTTGATTTAAGAAATGAACTTTCAAAATTTATTTATCGATTCCAAAATATAATTTTAATAACATGGATGACAAAATTTAAACGTTCCATATACTTAACGATATATATATATATATATATATATATTATTGTTATTTTTAATATTAGCCACAAAATAATATATATATACATATTATTTTTATTTCTATTATTAGCTACAAAATAATATGATAGATTAATAAACAGGGGACTGACGGCCGAGTGATTAGCGCTCTGGTGCTCTGTGCCACAAATTTACGGCTTAAGTCCCGGTGATGTCGTGTATGTATGTAGTGGTTCGGAATCCACTTTAAACCTAGGTCTCGGTCTAACATGACTGTAGAGTGTTGAGCGTAGGGCTGACAACCCTATCCAGCAGAAAATAAAACATCTCCTGTCTCGAAATCTGCCAGTAGCAGACGGTCTTGGCCCACCATGGGGATGTTGCGACAATGAAGAAGGACTATATATATTTATATATATATATGTATAATAAAGGGTCCTTGGGGAACGGGATATATATATATATAATAAAGGATCCTTGTGGAACGGGATATATATATATATATATATATCCCGTTCCCCAAGGACCCTTTCATCTTGACCTTTTTAATATTCGTGAGTACTTTTTTATTTGATTTGTCTGCATTAAACATGTTTGTTTGGAGTATAAACTCCTTTGGTCGAAATGATATTTAATAGTAGTATAATAGTTAAATTTCAAATTAATAAAAGTCTTTTTCGCCTGAAGATTTAATATTCTTTGAAGGTGACTGTTTTCATTGTTGAAGGAAATGGATTATTAAAAAAAAATTATTTTTTTTGAGGGAGAGGAAATTTTGGAGGTGAATTTTTTTTTGAGGTCATCGTAAAAAGATTCCTCTGAAATTATAGTTAATCTTTTAAGAACCGTAAAATGACAGCGAGAGTAACAATTTTCCGATTGTGTAATACTTACGTGTGTTTTTCCTCATAGTTTCTAGTTTCCTAACGGACGCAATAAAAAAAAAGGAAACTCATGAAAGAAAGGCTTTTAAATAGCTCGATGACCTAATAAGCCACGCAACGAAAATTAACGGAGCGTTAGAAAGTAATCGTCAAATCCTTGACAGTGGTAAATTGCACAAAACAGATCAGGTGCAAAACAAAGACTGCATTTTGTAAATGTGCGGTACAAAACCGCGAGTGGTCTTTTTTTGTCAACTAGTAACAATAAGGTATTGATAAAATTCTATAAATTGATCAGTATATCTTCACTGTCACTTTCAGATGTTATGGTCAGGAAATAATTACTGCTTACAGTATTTGTCAAAAGCAGGAAAATTTTTTTCTTTATACTAGTTAGAAAAACTTGCTCTTTATTTTCCCTGTTACACATTAAATACATATGTACAATTGGTATTCTCCTTTTTTTTTTTTTTTTGCATTATTTGTAAGAAAAAAAAAGCGTTGCATAACCGCTACTAAATGAAATGTAGAAAATTTTTTTTATTTTATATTACTTAGTACCATTCTTCTTCATTTAAACTGTAGATTAAGGTCTAATTGTCCTAAAGTGGGCACAAAAATGACCGTAGAACGACAAACCAAACCAAATCTTCTTCTTCATTGCCGCAGCAGCTCCATAGTGGGCCATGACCGTCTGCCTATTGGCAGATTTCGTGACCGGAGATGGTTTCTTTTTATTGGATAGGGTTGTCAGCCCACCCAACGCTCTACTATCATATTAGACGGGGACCTACGGTTTAAAGTGGATTCCGAACCACTATAAACATCCATGACACCACCGGGACTCGAACCTGAAACCTGTAGCACCAAGCTTGGTTCAGTTTCGTTTGTCGCTCTACGGTCATTTTGTGCACACTTTAGGCTAATTAGACTGGGACCTACAGTTTAATGTGGATTCAGAATCAAAAATAGACATCCATGCCACTCCAGAATTCGAACCTTTAGCTTTTGGTTCCAAAGGCCAGTAGCACCGAGCGCTAACGTACTACTATCATATGTTTATATGTTTACCTTTGTATTATGCATCATTTATGCACATTGTAAATGTAAACATTTTTATGCATCTTATACTTATCAGTAAGTTTTATGATTCATTGTTTTAAATATTGGATTGTTTTATCATAAATTTTTTTTCTTTCTATTTATAAATTTAAATAAAAATATAATATTTCTAAATTATTTTACTGACGATTTTGAGCTTAATTTTTGTTAAACTTTGTAGTTGCACATGAAGTGTTTTTGCTTCAAATATTATACAACTTTTTTATTTTCACTGTAACAGATTGGTAATGATTATTTATTTACTTTTTAATTCAAAATTACATTTTTTTATCCCTATAATTAATCATACTACTAGAATTACTTTTAAAATTCTCTGTGATATTAGCTGTCTTACATTTTGATTTAATTTTTTCTTAAATGTTTACTTAAATATTATTTTAATAGGTTTTTGAATTTTAATATTAAATATATCGAGATGAAAAATATATAAAACTAAAAGATAAATTAAAATAATTTTTTTTTTGTAAAAAGAATGAAAACATTTTATTTTTAAACTTTTTCACTTATTCGAAATTAATATAAAAAATTATACATTTGGAATCATTACTGCCGTTTTTAATGCAGCACAATTAATCTTACTTATTTTTTAAACGCCCTTCAGCTAAAAAAATAAACAGTTAAAAAATATGTAAAAGTAAAAGATAAATTATAGTAAAGTTTTTTTTTTTTAAATTAAAAATGATAATTTTAAAATTATTTCACATTTATTCAAGATTAATATAAAAAATTATACATATGGAATCTGTACTGCCTTTCTTTATGTAGCATAATTAATCTTTTTTTTTAAACGTTCTTCAGTCAAAAAAAAAAAATAAACTATGGAAAAAAAATCATTGATTAATTTGTTAAACAAAATTTATGCATAACAGAAAAACGGAAATTTCTTTTGATTAGATTTCTTTTCTTTTGATTCTTTTGATTCAAAATTCAAAAAAATTATAAATATTAATTATAATAAATAAATTACATAGTAAAAATTTTATTTACTATAATTAAGTATTAAGCAAGGAAATTAATTATTAGTTATTATTTCAGGAAATTATTTGAAAACTTATTTATAAGGTATATATTTTTATTAAATTAATGAAAATATATTTTTACATTTTTTTTTCATCTAAAATAAAAGTGAAATACTTGAATGAATGGATATAATACTTTTGTAACTAAAAAAAGACATCTTTGGCCTTATTTAATGTTTCTATATTTTCATCATCAGAATTCCTTATCTTTACTTTACTTTACTCAAAAGCATTTCATCCAGTGTGAAATAGAACCGATATTTCTTTCCAAAACTCGGAAGAGTTTTGCTGTCTGGTTCAATGTTCTGAAGCGGGAAAAATCGGAGTGTTTTCCCCTGAAATTGGGGTAGCACATCCAACCCCCTGGGGTTATGAAGCGAGCATTCCAAATGACCTGGATGCACCCGAAGACGGGTTAAATGAAGCTACCTCCCCAAACGAGATCTAGTTTGCTATCTTGTTTCGACCTTATTTGATATCGGAAATAAATAGCCTCTACTAAAACCCCAGAACGGAAAGATGTGTAAATAAAAAAGAAACCTGCAAGACTAATAAATTGTTTTAGTGGTATTATGGTACACGCACAGAAGCAGACTTCTGTTAAGAAATAAGAAACACATGCAAATTATCCTCATTAAGATTGCATATACATATCTATGTGACATGTAAATTGTAAACTTTTGTTGATGTGTAATTTTCTGTTAAAAATAATCAGCATTTAAACATAAGGAAGTAATTTCAGCAGCTTTTGTAGTTTTAATTGATTTAAATTTAGACTAAAAGCATTAATAGACATAGTCATTACCGTAAACACAGAACGCATTTGTTGTGAGCGTAAACAAAGATAAGAATATAATTGCTGCTATTTTATTAATGAATAACTGCATTTAAATCAATTTCTCTCTTAAATGATTTTAAGCTAATTTCAGAAAATAAAATAAAATTCGGAAAAAAAACTTGTTTGACTGATGAAAAAATTGAAAAAAAATGATGAAGGACATGCATTTAAGTATGGTCAATATACTAAATTCTTTAAGGGATTTCTTATAAACAATATTATTTGAATAAAATTTCATTCTCAAAAAATATATCAAATAAAACATTAGCAGCGTTCTATTAAAAAATAAATAGAATATATTAGAAACAGAATGCATAAGAACAGACAAATATCCTCATTATGATTATATATATATCCATGTGACACGACCTAAATTGTAAACATTTGTTGATGCGTACTTTTCTGTTAGAAATAATCAGCATTTAAACATAAGGAAATAATTTCAGCAGTTTTTGTAGTTCTAATTGATATAGATTTAGCCTAAAGAACATTAATAGACATAGCAATTATCGTTAAGACAGAACACATTTGTTGTGCGCTTAAACAAAAATAATTGTTGTTATTTTATTAATGAATAACTTCCTTTGAATCATTTTCACTCTTAAATGATTTTAAACTACTTGTTTGGAACTTTTTGAAAAAAGAAAAGAAACTGAAATAAAATTTTTAAAAATAACTTGTTTGATGAAGGAAATGCATCTAAATATGGTCAATATAAATTCTTTAAGGAATTTCTTATAAACAATATTATTTGAATAATATAGTGGCATTCTAAAAAATTATATCAAATACAAATCAATTAAAAATTTAATTTAATGATCATGATTTAGTAACGTTTGGTGTTAAAATCAAACATATCATCACAGTCTGATATTAAAATACAATAATCGTTTTTTCTTAACCCACTTGGTAGACAGCCACATCTAGACCTAGTCCAAGAACACGTGTGGTCTCATGAAAGGAGGGAAAGGGGAGGGGAACAGCTTCTGTTGTGATGAAGCACTGGTAGATAGAAGTATGCCTTGGCTCCTTGATTCTGATTTCTTACGGGTAGAGTTGTCAGCCTCAACGCTCTACAGTCATAGCAGACCGGGATCTACGGCTTAAAGTGGATTCCGTACAACTACAAACATCCATGAGACTTGAACGTGACCGAACGCGTCACTCGGCATGCCCTCAAAATCTAATATTTAAAATATTATGATATTGAAATCTTTTTAATTTCGTCAATTTTTTTAAATATAATTGTATTCCTAATTTTTTTAATTCTTGTTATTTAATCTAAAAAATAAAATGAATAATCTGAAAAAATATAATTTTCAGTATTGTGTAAATGTACTCACGTTGAGAGATTTCTATTTTAAACACCATTTTTTTTAAACATTCCTATAATTATCAGTAATTAAGTAGTAAATTTTCTGATCACAGGAAGTAGATTTTATTAACCATGGAAATTATGAAATAACTAAAATTTTTTCGAAATTTTATTTAAAAACATCTCGTTGATATGTCTCTTTTAATGCAATACTTTTTACAAATCTATTATTGGATATGTGATATATATATCAAAGTGCAAATAAAGCTATTAATAAGTATATAGGGCACGTTATTACTTGAAATTCGAAGGAAAACAATTACTTTTGTTATATTGTTGTGCTTAGTAAAATTGATTGCGTGCAATGAAGAAAAACTCTTCACGGATTGATCTGTTAAAATAAACATTTTTTTTTTTAAATTGATGTTTCGCTACACTGATTTTGATATCGTAATTGTTTAAAACTTTGTTTTTATGGTACTTAGTTTTGTTGATTGCGAAATGTAAGCCGCACAATGCATTTTGTATTTACTTAATTTTTTCTCTTTCTTAAACACTTCTTATAAATGTTTTCCGAATTTCCGTGAACTTCACAGTTCTTTTGTTAGAATTCAGTTGTTTTCTTTTTTAAAAAAAGGTCACGATTTAAAGGCTAATTAGAAAATCAATCTTGTATCGTTTTTTTTTTTTTTTTAACACAGTTAATCAGTTTTTTAGGCTAATCTATGATAATATTTTTTTTATTTCCAATGGCAAGAGAAAATAACAAACTCTTTCGGGATCAAAACAGTGTAAACACATACAAGTAAAAAGAAAATAATAAGAGAAAAAAGTCAATGCCTCATCAGCAAAGTTCTAGCGCTCCAATAACTTTTTACCTCGGAGTCAGCACGCAAGGCCGGTCATCCTGCTATGTTGTGTCTATCTATGATCTCGTCTTTTCCTCAGAGTAGACAATTTGGACTTTGGAAAAGGAAAATGCGCTGAAGATGGCTCGCCAAACAGTCATAGCCCACAGCAAGTGTCAACATCGTAGCTGGCAAGGGAATGTTGAATCTCAACTTTCCTAGATTGTGACAGGCCGCCCGCATTTCATTAGTAATCACTTTTGGAGAATAATAGATCTTTTAGTCACTTATGTTACCAGGGCGCACCACGGGGAGGTAGATCTATTGTCATATCTCATTTATGATAATATCATTATTGCACGATTTCGGGGCCATCAGACAAAAAAAAAGTATATTTAGCAATGAATTGAAAAGTAAACAGTGAATAGTGAAATTTTCGAAGGATGCTTTTCATTAATCTCCAACAACGTAAAATTTTGCATTCTTAATAATCTTGCTGACTGAGAATTTTCTGTTAAGATTATTTTATTAGTAATTTATTTTATTAAAACAAAGAATGTAAGTTATAATTCTATAAGTACATATTCTGGAACAGTCACTGATATTCCTGATATATATATATCACTGATATATTATCAGTCACTGATAATGTATACAAAATATTCTTGACAAAGATATACCGATATTATCTTAATATGCAAAAATAGTCTAAATTTCTTCTTAGTTCTTAATTACATTGTCTTCACCGATCACAATGATAATGAAAATATTTCACATTGTTGAATTTTAATAGGAAAATACTTTAACGTCAGATGCCACAGATTTTTCAATTACCCCAGAAACTTTTTTTAGTTGATTTGCATAAAATGCAAATTTATTTTATTTTATTTTTATTTAGATGGTTTGTTATCTGAACATAATATTTTCTGCGATTTTTTAAAAATAGAGACATGCTGCTGAATGTTTGTCTTTTAAAAATGATTTTCATATGAAAAATATTGCTTTCTATATTATGAATATAAAATTGTACGCCCGACGTGGCCCATTGGCTACGTAGGCCTGAAGTTCGCTCCACTGGCTGCTTTGTTTGTAGACACTGCTTCAAAAAACAAGGATACTCGATGGTGTGTGTGATGTTCAGCATCTTGTCTCGTGATTCAGACTACCTGATTTCGAATTTTCCTGGGTTTCTCCCATATTATAAACAAATGCGTGGTCATTCCCCCTAAAGGGCCTCCTGGAAGGTACTATCCTCCTTCTTCAGGGACGTGGAGCCAAGTCAAACTTCTATCTAAGGGGGCTCCATCACAACAGAAGTTTCATTTATAGCTTAATGACCGTAGAGCAACAAACTAAACTGTTTGTTGCTCTACGGTCATTTTTTGCACACTTTGGGCTAATTAGACCGGGACCTACAGTTTAAGGTTGATTCTGAACCACAAACAAGCATCCATGTCAATGCCCCATCAGGCCGCCCCATCTATCTATAAGTAGACTACTCATAAGGTGTCCGTGCCGCACTGCAGGCCACTGAGAATTAGACACAACAACAACGACACAGCATAAACTTGTACTAGTTTCTTGAATATATTAATAATGTTGCTTGTGAAAAATATCTATTTATTTAAAATTATGTATATTTTTACTTTTAATTTATTTATTTAACTATATATATATATAAAGTTAACAAGATAAAATAGCATTCCACGCTTAATGATTTCCAAATTGAAGATACATGGAGATAATCTTATCCACATACACACACCCAATATGAAGACTGATGAAAAAAAAAATATATAAAAAGGTTTATTTCTTATTATTATATATATTTTTTTCATTAAAAAATCAAATTTTTTTTTAATGCAAAGTAATTTAATAAGTAATTTATTTCCTGAACTTTTTACTTTTACGTTTTTTTTTTCTCTTCCTCTCTTTTGAACTTTTTATTTAATAAGCATAAATAACGTTATTTATAATTAAATTAAATTTTTGCCTCTTAATAAGTATTTGAATAAATGATACAATCATAATGATACAAGTTGATAGGATGATACATTTACATACATAAATGATACAAGTTGATAGGATGTTTATTTGTTCAAAAACAGTCGATTTCTCCCCCCCCCCTCCGAAAAAAAAATTTAATTTAAATTGATGTATGTGATAATTTACTGACCACTTAGCATTATATCATTACAATAATATTATAAGTAGTACGATAGGATAAAAATAAATTATGAAATTTAATTAAACATTAATTCATTAGGAAAATGAAATATACTTTAAAAGAAGCAATGATCAATATACAAGGAGATATTTTTCAATTGCAATTTAAGTTGTTCTTTAAATAAAAAAAAAATAATAATAAATAAACAAACTGGTTCGTATTTTTCCAGCCACTTCACGGATGTGGTTTTTGTGTGGTTGAATTAATTTTCTTCTTTAAAACTATAACTTATTTAGACGCCCTTTATTATTTAAGAAAATGGATTTCCTCTTCGACAAGAGTGTTCTTTATCGAAACTTTTTAATAACGATATGAAATGTTTGGGCTGAACGAAGAAAATTACATTTCTATCTCATGAATTAATTTAAAATGCATTCTTTAAATAGAAATTTGGCACGTATTTTTCTCTATTATTTATTCTTCAGTATGACCTAATAAATATTAAGCAAGAACAACTTAATTTCTTGATAAAAATAATGAATAAAATTAGAAGCAATTTCACAACTTTTCCGTTTCCATATCTACATATTTATCTTTATTCATGTTTAAATGTTTTAAGAAGAAAAAGGTAATCAAACTGCAATTTATTTTTATTTATTTATTTTATTTATTTATTTATTAGAGTTACATCTATTTTGATGTTATACATGAAACATTCTTTTAATTTTGAATATTTGATACAATTATTTTTTTTAAATAATTTTTTTTTTTAAATAAAAAAAAAGAATTTTTTTTTTATTATTTAAAAAAATTGTGTAATTAATTAATGATTAGATTTTGTGACATTAATTATTGTTTAATATTCTTTTTTATAATCATAATTTAATTTGCAGGGATTTTTTTATTTTTAATTAATTGAAATATAAATATTATAAAAAAATCTTTCATTAAATTTTTAAAAAATTATTAAAATAAAAATTGCAAAATAAAAAAATATATATTTTATTATTTAAAAAAAAGTTGCGTAATTAATTAATGATTAGATTTTGTAACATAAATTATTGTTTAATAATTCACAATTTAATTTACAGGTATTTTTTATTTTTAATTAATTGAAAGATAAATATTATAAAAAAAAATTTCCATAAAAATAGAAAAAAATTAGTAAAATAAAAATTTTGAAATGTTTTAATTTGCCACAAATCAGTTAGATAAACGAAAAATTGCATATGCGCGACATACAACCTTCTGTAACAAACTTTTATAAATATCTGAATTATTTTTTGTGTAGTAAAAACATACATAAAAAAAAAGAAGAAAAAAAGACTTTTTTTTTTTTGTTTTATTAATAGGTTTCTGTAATAGCAATTTAATTTTTGTTAACCTATATCCGCTTGTTTAACTGTAGGTTTAACAAGGCTTAAAATGTTTCCAAAATGCAAATGTTTGAATAATCCTAATCCGTTTGAACTCTTTACCTAGAAAAAAAAATTTCCAGTTGTTTTTACTTTAAACACAGTCACGATTTGAGGAACAATACTTGTTGTTTTCTAGTTTTATAACTTATCCATCATAAACAAAATTAGCTTACATTTAACAGACAATGGATTCCTTTAAAGCGTTTTTCAAATTAATTACAATTTTAACTTCATTTTTACAAGAAACCTAGTTTTTAAGAAATGTTATGCTGTTAAACTAAAGTATACACATTTTGTTACATAACGTGTCTGACTAATAGAACCACGGTGATAAAATAATTTCATTTCAGGTTAAGACGTATATTTCATTATACAAACAAACTCTGTGAACTTTTATACAAATAAGAAATAAAATTTTTAATAAAAGATTATTCTTGTTATTAAAAAACTATTTAACTATTTAAGTTATTATAAGCTAAGCTATTATTTATTTAACTATTAAAACTATTTTAATAATATTATAACTATTTAAGTTATAACATTATTAAAATACATAACTATTTGATACATTACATTACATATAATTATAATACATATATTATAGTATACATGTATTTATATACATTATAACATTACATAGAATAATGATTTTTAAGTAATTAAAAATCATTATTCTATGATCTGCTTTAAAACAATTCAAGAATAATAAAATTATTTTTTATTAAGATTTAAAATTACAAAAATAATTATTACTATCTGAAAAACTATTAATAAAAACTTCATTTCTTCATATTTCACTAAAAAAACAAAGCATTGTTTTCAGATACTATGTTTGTTTTATTTTAACGCCATTCTTTCCATCATCCAACAAAAGTTAACTTGCTCATTTGACACCATATAATCAAATAATCTTTTTTTCTATTTGCTTTCTTCCAAGTTAAATTAGCTCTTCTGTAGGTCAAGGTTGAGGTACTTTTACTTGAAATAACATTTGTTTAAGGTTTGAGTATTCCTTGTTTGGTAATCGATACCTCTTGATGAAATGTTTGCTTAGTATCAAGGAAGAGTGATGAGGTCTGATTGTCACGTTGATGAGGTTTCGCCTTTTAAGTTTTATTCCACATGCTTCAAAAAGGAAAAAAGAAATATTAATTCAGTAATAGTGTTAATGAACGCAATAGATTATAAGTATTGTTGACATTCAATTTATAAACGGTTAAATAAATTAATTAATCTTGAAACAGAAAGCTGAAGATTGAAAATTAATTTTTTTTTAATTCTTAGTTGTCAGCTCTTATTTCTCAGTAATTTAGGAACAACTTCAGATAACAAGTGATATCCTTTATAACCAATAGCTTTACTATTGTTAACATTGCATTGGATTAAGTATTAATTAAATGTAAAGTGATTAAATGAATCTTGAAACAGCACGTGAAAAATAAAAACGAATCTTTTACTGTTTTGTAGAAAATGACAACTGGTATTTCTCAGTGCTTTAAGAAGAAGCTGTAGAATCTATAAAACAAGTCTCATTTCTTCAATGACTATTCGTTAACATTGCATTGAATTAAGTTTTAATTAAATTTAAGGAGAATAAATAAACCTTGAAACGGTACACGAAAAATGAAAACGAATTGTTTATTGTTTTGCAGAAAAGGGCAACTTTTTTTTTCTTAATGATTTAGAAAGAAGCTGTAGAACCTATAAAAGAAGTCTCACTTCTTCAATGTTGACATTATGTTAAAGGATTTAATATTAATAGAAACGTATTTATTTTGGTATGATATGTCTATTGATGATGATGTACTAAAATCTACAATTTTTTGCTGTTGAAAACTCAGATTTGCTAAAATTTTAAGAATACCAATGGTCCTCACAAAAATTACTTGCTTCTGAGAAAGAGAGTATAAAAATATTAAGTAGATGATTTTTTTCAACTACAAGCTGCTATGTTTTGGAGAAAAATGCGACGAATAAGTTAGGCAAAAAGCAATGAATAAGCTAGACAAAAAGTAACGAATAAGTTTAAGTTTGTATTTTGGTACTTTCTACTTGGTATTTTGTATCTTATTATACACTTAGTCACAAAAGTAAGTATGCAGAGTGTATGTGATGATGTCCTATGAAAAAAAAAAACTACAATATTAGAGTTTTCAAATTAACGATTTATTTCGATTACAGCAGAATCGAGCTTAATAACAAAATGGAAAGTAATTAAAAAATATACATATTTAATTAGCAAGAAGAGCTTAACTTAAAATAGGATGTAATTTACATCATAAAAGTAAGTATGCAAACAAAAACAAAGACATTAATATTGAAAATTTTACAATTTTTCAAAAAAATTAGTAATTTGTTGGATAGCCTTTGGCCTTTATAACAGCTCTCAATCTAGATGGCACTGATTTTACAAAATTTTGAGTGACAGAAGATGGTATTTTCTGCCACTCCTCCAAAAGGGCTTTTTTTAAATCATTCTTAGTTTTGATCTCTTGCTTTCTAATTTGGCGATCGAGATAATCCCACAAGTGTTCAATGGTATTAAGATCAGGTGACTGCGGTGGGGTTTTTAGCTGTATTCGCACGTGATATAGCAGCCATTCCTGAGCAACCCGAGCAGTATGTTTGGGATCATTATCTTGTTGGAAAGTGAAGGATCCATCGAGTCCCAATTTAGAAGCACTTTGGCTTAGATTATTCTTTAAAATATTCAAATAGCTATATTGATTCATTATTCCGTCGATTATAACTAAATTTCCTACTCCAGTGGCTGCCATGCAATCCCAAACCATAATTGAACCACCACCGTGTTTTACAGTTCCTTTCATGTTCTTTGGTTCTAGAGCTGCATTTGCTTTCCTCCAAACTTTTTGGTGTCCATCTGACCCGTGGATGTTGAATTTACTTTCATCCGAAAAAATCACGGAATTCCAAAAATTTGTGTCCTGCTTTACATTTTCTTTTGCAAAATCTATTCTCTTTTTGCGATTCACTTTGCTAACAAATGGTTTTCTTCGCATATTTCGACCATGGTATCCTGCCTTCCGTAACACACGGCGAATTGTTTCAGGATTGCATAACTTCGCAAAATTGTTTTTCACATCAGTCATACACCATAATTGTCAATTTTGATGCACTAATCGTCGGATTTTTTTTCACATCAGTCATACACCATAATTGTCAATTTTGATGCACTAATCGTCGGATTTTTTTTCACATTTCCAACAATAATTCGCCTTTCCCGATCCGTCAAAATGGGCGGTCGTCCTGTTCTTGGCTTGTTTAGAGTATTTCCCTCAGCCTGGAACATTTCTATGATTTTTTGCACTGTTGCAGGACTTTTGCCTATGATTTTAGCGATTTGTCTTTGGGACTTGCTTTCCTTATAGAGCTTTATTATTGCATCCTTTAGATCTTTTGATAATTCTTTTCCACGTGGAGCCATTGGTGAATTGTTGATGTACTTAAAGCTCAAACTTACAAGCTTTGTAGCAAACTTCTAAACTTATCACTGAAATACGAAAAATCACTCGAGAAGTTTCATTCAGCCTATTTAAAAGTCAAAAATTCAGCGTGCATATATACTTTTGTGATTTAAATTTCTACTGGTAGTTAACAAAATTACTCTTAAAGTTTTTTAAAATATAATGATTTGGTTTATTTTTCAATACTTTATGACTTGAAACAGAAGCTATAAGCAACACTCTTCAAAATAATATTTTTCTTATATTTATTTGAGAACTAGAGCTTTTTCACTTAAGCTATGAGTTGCATACTTACTTTTGCGACTAAGTATATATATATTTAGTTCGATTTTTGAATTTGGTAAGAAACTCATTCTTATTATTAGTTTTATATTGGTTTGTATGTATGGTTGCTCTACTAACTATGATTGGCTGTTTGGGGTTTTACGATGCAAGGGCCAGTTCTGCGCCAAACGGTTTAAAAAAATGTCATAAAATTAATTTAATTTAGAAATCCCGTGAAAACTTTTATTACAAACTTCATAAAAAGTAATTTAAAAAAAACTAGGCAATATACATTTACGAGGTTCTGAAATTTATAATTTATTAATTCGAGTCATTAATCATGTATTTCTCATTATTCTCCTTATAATCAACAAAATCCTCAATACATGAACTTTCTGTTATTGTCACTGACTCTAATTCTTCCTCTGATGTAAAAGGTGTTATTTTAATTCTTTACCTATTTAATATTGTGTTTTTAGATTTCTTATCTTTATTATTTCTTTGTTACTATCTTTTACTTTGCTCTTTCTGACTACTCGAAGCGGCCTGGTGGCCAAGTGGATAGCACTCAGGCCTTTGATATCACAGGTTTCAGGTTCGAATCCTAGCGGTGGCATGGATGTTTGTGAGTGGTTCAGAATCCACTTTAAACTGTAGGTCCCGGTCTGCTTAGTCCTCGTGTACAGAAGATGACCGTAGAGCGACAAACCAAACCAAACTGACTAATCGATCCTTCGGATTATGCTTTGCTTCAGCCCAGATATGAGTCTTTCGAAGTCCAACAATCTAAGAAGAAGTATCTTATATTAGATAGTGACAATATGGTTAGAAAAAGATGAGGTCTCAATTGTAAAAGAAAAAAGGAAATGGCAAATATCGTTGGGTCACCCCGGTCGTGATACCCTGTCCCCATTTAAAATAGGGATGTGCTCCCAAGAGACTAACTTCAAGTCACATAACTACTCATTTCCACAAATGAACCACTCTTACTGATTTTACATCTGATACGGATACACATTTCGCCCATCATTGCAACGTAAAGTTAGATTCGAAGTTAGCTTCATAGACTGTTTTTTTACTATAGATTTTCTGATTCCTGACGGAATGTTCCCTAAATCCACCCAATCCAGAATTCTAATATGTCTACAAACATAACGATTCTAAGACATATCGTGCATTAGCAAACTGGAACACTCTTTATAACCACCAAACATTTGAATACATCTTGAGAACTTGTCCCCAATTAAAGCAATCTGGGGAATACCAATCCTAGGTTACTTCGTGAAAGTAAAAACTTCCACATGATTTTTTACTGAAGGACATTTCTGTTGATGTATCGCTAAATAACCTAGTTTTAGAGCTTGAGGAGGAAAACAACTTCCATATTTGTGAGTTGCATCTATTTAAAAACTCCCTGTCGTTCATGGAAATATAGTACAATTCTAGTTTTAATCTACGGCACAACTGTCTTGAAAGACATTAAACTGGGACTCTCTCGATAAAAGATATTCTTATTCATCAATAATTTACATTAATGCTATAATTACTTTTTTCTCATTCACCCAACAAATGTAAGAATCCAACACTTTGCGAAATCTGTTCCGCATTTCACCCTGTTTTTCCAAATTATAAATAATTAATATGGGGGAGTCACCATAAAGCCACAGACAATAAATGAAGTATGCAAAAAAAAAAAAAAAGGAAACAGAAGTCAAATTTTTAAAATTGGAGAAATTAAACCGTCTTAAATTCATAGAAGCCTGTCAATTATACAACCCCAAAAATGGCGATACTCTTTTCTTTCTAATGCAGCTGGCAAACACTTAGACAGCTTGGTCTTGGATGCCTTAAGGCAAGCGCTGCACAGACGTACGCACTTGCACACGCGCAACAGCGCGTGTCACTTGAAGATAGGCCACGGACGCGGAGTAACAATGTCCCTGCAACGCTCCTATTAGGACCGGGACATACGGTTTAAAGTGGATTCCGAACCACTACAAACATCCATGGCACCACCGGAACTCAAACCTGAAACCTGTGGTACCGAGCGCCAGAGCACTTGTCATTCGGCCATTCAGGCCCAAATGGCGATACTTATCATGCTAAAGCAGAAAAATCCTATCAACAGCAGCACAAGATTGATTTAACAGGTTTATTTCAAGAAGACTCGTATTAATAAAATGAAAGTAGGAACTGTAGGCAAACATCCTACAGGAATCCTTTGCATTGCTTACCTAACATGTGTCAATATCTTTTCCAATAGTGGCGCAAACAATACAACAACAACAACAGTTAATCCCCATAAAAAAACAAAAGATAAGAATTATATTTTTATGATATAAGCAATATCATAGAAATAGAAAAAATAATCGGTTGGGTAAATATGCAGGTTACCCATAAAATTTAGAATTTAATATAAGAACAAACAGCATTCTTAAAAAATAAAAAAATAAACTATTTCTTTTCTTGAAAAATCTGATTCTCAATTTGAAGTAAAATTGTCTTTGCTTTCACCAGACGATTTTTTAAAACACTTTTACATTATATAATTACTAGCGCGAGAACAAAAATGTGAACAAATATTATGTATGAAAAACTTTGTGAAAAAAATTCAAATAAAAGCAATAAAAATAGCTCGTGAGAGAAATTTTTAAAAAATTAACCAGAATGAAACGTTCAAAGTGGTCAAGGATAAAATATTGATCAAGAAAATGAAAAAGTCCATATCGTAATAAAAATATTAAAAATAATTGGCGGCGCAGATATACAGGTTACTAACAAAAGTTAGAATTTAATGTAAGAGCAAAACGCATAACTGCAATCTAAAAAAAAAAATAATAATAATAATAATAATAAAAAAATAATAAAAAAAACCTGTAGAATCCAAACGATTTTCTTTTCTTGAAAAGTCTGATTCACAATTTGAAATAAAATTGTCTTTGCTTTCACCAGACGATCTTTTAAAACAATTTTACATTACTTAATTATACAATTATTAGTACGGAAAAGAAATTTAAATAAACCAATAAGAATTGTTTGTGAAAGAAATTAAAAAATATTAACCAGTAAGAAACGTTCAAAGTGGTCAAGGACAAAATACTGATAAAAAAAACGAAAAAAAAAATATCCATAATAATTTGCTATCTGTAATAAAAACAATATCCAAGAATATTTTCTTAATAATGACAATCCTTTTTCATCTTCCCGGCAAAATAAATTTACTGAAAGAACAAAGGAAACAACTAAAGACGAGAAAGCCTACTAGAATCTAGTTTTAGTCTATTCGTTTTCCTTTCAGTATACGTATCTTCGATATGTTGTTGTTTATGTATTTCCAGGAAATAAAATAGTAATTGAAAAAAACATTATACAATAAAACTGAAGTTGTGCAATATATTTTGATATTCTCGGCATTGAATGGATAAATAAATAGATTGTTGATATTAGTAATTCGTTGAGTACAAACGTTTTTAACAGCCATTTTCAACTTGTATTTCTAAATCAATTATTAGCACTGTAGTCATCTGTAAACATTAATAAGTATCTATTAAGGAAAAAGTTTGATAAAACAGTTTTTCGCAGCATCTGGTCCACGAACTTGTTTACTATTTGCATAAGTAATTTTAGAAGAAAAAATACACTTGAATAAATTTCAAAATGGCTTTCAAATAGAAGTTGATGAGAAACGCCGTTCAGGTGTTTTTTTCCGCCAAGATTTTTCTTCTTTAAAACAATAGCATCAACGTATTTTTTAATAATAACTTCAAATTCAAGCAAAGAGCTTCCTTATTCCATTTTATTGAATGAGATAAAGATTCCATTTATTATGTTTTATGGCACCATCATCATCATCATCAGTGGCGCAACAGTCCCATGGTGGGCCAGGCCTAGTGGCAGATTTCGAGACAGGAGATGTTATCTTTTTACGGGGTAGGGTTGTAAGCCCAATGCCCTATGGTCATATAAGACCGGGACCTATGGTTTAAAGTGGATTCCAAACCATTACAAACATCCATGACACCACGGGACTCGAACTCGAAACCTGTGGCACCGAGCGCCAGAGCGTTAGTCATCAGGCCATCAGTTTCAAATTTTATAACACAAACTCGTTAAGCCCGCTGGGTTAACCCCCCCCCCTCGAAAATCACGCAAAATATAATATATATAACATAATTTAATAATGACATGTAATATAAGGTAATAATGACGCAATAAAAAAGCAAATAAAATACGTGATGTTATGTTCATTTAATAAATTTTTAGTATTCTATTCTGCTTTTGAAATAAATAAGGGGGAAAGTAATTATTCGAATTATTTTTATTTATACATGCCCAAAAATGTTTTTAAACATGCGCTAATTCAAATAGATCTGGGCATTTTGATTTGCATATTTAACATGAAATACTTACATCTACTTTGCTAAGTTAAATTTTAAGATAAAACATCGCAAAAACTGCTTGGCAAATAATATCATAGAAATAAAAAAAAAATGTGTAGATAGGAATACTAATTCCAGGCTCTGAAGGTTGCAAAGAATCTGATATTCTAATTTTTAATAAAATAAAAATCGTTGAATAAAATATTTTTTTATAATTTTAATGTTTTCTTTTTTATTAAACTAAAACTGAATCTTGTTCGTTAATTTAATCTTTTATCGAAGTCTTAAAATCTTTAAAAAAAATTCTCAATTATATTTTTTAACTGGAATTGATTTATGATGAGGAAATATCCTGTCTATGCATCCTTAGTTTACGATCATTTTTCGTATTAAAAAAGGCACAACTTAATTACTTCTCATAATCAGGAATCTTACTAATAGTTCATGCTCCATTAATTTCTAGTTTCCAATTTAAAAAAGCATAAAAACGTGATATATTAATTATCTACTTACTTCCTTTTCCATTCAGTTGATTATACTCCTTAACATTTAAATCAATCTTTAGACGATAAACTTTATCAAATACGTTAAGGGGAAGTAATTTAGGGTGAAAAAATACAAATAGATTCACAAGTGATGAAAGATTTACAAATAGTTGAAATGTTTTTTTTTAACAATTGAAAATATTAAATTTGAAAGTTTACGTAGTATTGCTACATTATTACATACAGTTTACAAGGTAGGTTTGAGAAAAGGAAGATCAAAATTGAGAAAAGACTTATTCAGTTATATCATTTAATCTTGCTGGCTATTTTAAATATTATAATTTGCATGAATAAAATATTTAGCTCTACTAATAGTTGTGAGGTAACTTGCACAGGTATCCTGCAGCAAGGACTCGTATTCGAATCCATTGGTGACGTCTGCTGCTTTCAAAAATTCCAATGCCTGATTGCAATTGTGACTATGTATATAAGTGTCTCTCATCGACCGTCTACAGGCTTCAGGTTCGAATCCTGGCACTGGCATAGATGCTTGTTAATGGTTCGGAATCCGGTCTATCATCAATCACGATGCAACAACTCATGGTGTAGTTCATATCTCATCAATAATTGTTTCGACCTGTGAAAGTCGAACAGACATTCACTAATTTCATGAGGTCTCATTATCCATGACACACGATTATCTGCTATCAGATTTGAGTGACAGGTTGTTCTCATTAGTACAAAACACTAATTGCATGTAATATAGCTACGCATAACACCGCTTATCTGCTGTGAAATTTGTGTGATGAGTTGTTATTATGTACCTGTTAAAGAATATACATTTCTCTCTGCTGGGTGCGGCCTAATTGGCTAGTGCTCTATCTTTTGGTACCACAGGCTTCAGATTTGAATCCTGCCGGTAGCATGGATGTTTGTTAGTGGTTCGGAATCCACGTTAAACTGTAGACCCCGGTCTAATTAGCCAAACGTCTACAAAAAATGACTGTAGAGTGACAAGCCAAACCAAACCATCGACGGTCATCCAATCTGGTGAGAATCTTCTTCCATACGAACACGGAAATGCAAGGTAGATATTCTCGAAAGACTTCAAAAAGCAAATATCTTCCTTTCATTGCCCAACTATGGAAATTTCATGATATACATAAATGATATGAAGCTCGCTGATATACAAAAAAAAACCCAATAAATAAATATCATACGAAATAAAATAAAAAATATCATGATATAAATAAATATCATGATCAAACGAAAATTTGTTACATTAGTTTAATCTTATATTTTAAAGATTTTTAAAATAGCAATTCCTTGTGTAATGATTATTATCATATGTACCTCAGTTTGATGTTGAATAATCCATCACTATCCAATTAAATATAGGAAAAGAAACAATAAAAATCGAAATGATATCTATATTTATTTAATTATAAAACTTTTCAACTGGGATTCATTGTTTTGTTTCTTAAACTACGTAGAATTCTTATTTTATAGGTCACATAAAAGCAATTAAAAGATAATCTACAAGTAACTACTTCTGGTGATCAACAGAATAAAGTATTAGAACTGAAAGAAAATGATTATATTTATATCTTAGAATAAATAAGTAATTGAATCATTAATTTCACATTGAAATAAAAATTAAACTGCTTATGCCTTCTGCATTATCATTTCTTCATACAATAAGATTGTTCTTTAGAAATTGGAACAAAACACATATAGACTTATTTTGGCCTGAAAAAGTTCACTCTAAAAAAATTACAAGAAAATTATCTATCGCATACAATTTAATTAAATTATTTTTCGCCCTGTTTTGTTACATAGAAAGATAACAAGATGTAAATTTATTTAATTTAATGTGTATTTAAAAACGGTTTTAAGAATTGATTCAATTTATACAGTGACAAACACAATTCAGTTTAAAATTTCATCAGATGTGTAATTCCTATTTTTAATTTGTTAATATTCATGTCGGAATATATTTGTTCATAGATATACTGGTATATTGATCCAAAGGGATGTGTTGTCTCATGAATAAATAGCTTCACTTGCATAATTTGTAAAAAAAAAATCGAAATGTAAGTTGGCGGCAGAGGATATAAGCATCTTCGTCTGCGTGGGCGTGAGATGGCTGAAAAGAAAAAGAAATGTAACTTATTGTGGGTAGTTATATTACATGCAATTACAGTTTTTGTAATTCTGGAGGAATTAAATCTGTCACTCAAATTCGACAGATATTCGGTGTCATAGATAATTAGATCTCATGAAATTAGCGATTGACTGATTGTGCGACCTTCACAGGTTGAATGAGTTGCATCTTGATGGGTAATCGACCACGAGTTGAGAAATGTCTACTCCAATAAGAAGTGAGTAAAGCTGACTCCCCTCTTGACGGATTATCTAAAAAGAATTTTGGTTAAGAATAGTTCTACGCCAAGTAGACTAGAAGTGTAGTTTTTCTTTTTTTTTCTCTGAAGGGGCTGAACAGGCCAGAGTTTTCCTCCTTTTATAAAGTGAGGCCCTTGTGGTTTCATGTTTTACGCCGTGTGATAATGAAGGTCTGCCACAAACCGGGTGCAGTAGACTCGAGAACTTTGAAAATCTCCGACCTTGGAGTGAACTGCACTTGTGAATCAAATTATTTTTAACTTTCATTTTTGTGAACAGAGTTCTGTATCTGTATATATATAATTTTTGTAAATAAAAATTAAAGTGTTCCCATGAATCTGAAAACTCTTTCCGTCTTTTTGAAACCGTTATAGGTCTCTCTTTTTGAAACCGTTATAGGTCTCTCTTTTTGAAACCGTTATAGGTCTAGTATAGGCCGAGACGTTACATCACATTCTCCACCGAATCTATTCGATTTGAAGAGAATATTTGTTACGCAAATTCGATCCCTAAACGGGAATCGAATTGTGCCGATTTGTGCACTGTTTTAGAAAAATGAGTCAAGGATTTTGCAAATAATACGAATTTTGTTTTTCTTCTTATGAGAAGCAAACTAATTAAATATGAATTTTAAGTACAGGCAACGAAATAGAAATTTTTTCCTGGAATTGAATACTTGATGTTAGTTTAGAAAAGTTTATTATTCACAGAATGAATGATTTGAATTAAAGGACCATATAATATTCACATAATTTGGAAGTCGAAAAAAAAATTGAAACAAAACTGTATATTCAGTATCAGGGGCATAGAAAAAATAATGCTTATCTAAAACGATCTTAAGTTTGCCTGCAATATGTCGCTGGCTTGAAGCTAACTTTGTTTCATATATTTGATTTGACTTTATGCAAGGTTCTATTATGAGGTCATTGCTTAATATTGCAAAATATAAAATATTTTGTTAGGAAAACAATATGAATAAGACTTTCAAAAAACTTTACGCTCGATTAATAGACTTGAATTATAAATCATTCTAAATTTTTCTCATTATATTTAAATCATCAATCAACTTATATTGAATCATCATAACACAAGTGAATGATCCAACTGCTACGCGTCAAAAAAAAGTACATTGGGTAGTGTTTTGAATGCTGGTTTTCAAATGGAAAATGCTAAATTCATCTATAATACAAAAAACGAAATTCATTGCAGAAGCGAATAAATACCAAATGAAATTTTACAAAAAGTCAGAAATCGCAATTATATAATCCATACATAAAACGATACAATTCTGCAATACTTTTCTATTTTTAATGACTAGTGGAACATGACTTAATGACTTATTCAAGTAATTGAACGGTGAAGTCAATTAGAAAACAACAATCAAAAAGTCTGTTTTCGCCAGTCTTACAACCAGAAGTAGGGAATCCAATTAATCGGGAGTCGAGTATTTTTGAAGGTCAGGAGTCAGTACACGGCACATTAAAAAAATTACAAAAACACACATTTAAAGCTTTCTAACAATTAAAGTATTACTGGTTTTAAAAAAAAATTGACGATTCCGTGCTAGACTACGGTCAAATACCTTTCTTGGCATCGTAGGTCAAAGTAGAACATATATGAAAAGGTTTTGTAAAAAACACAAGAAAGTCCAATCTGGGTCTTTGGTTGGACAACACTTTTCCATTTTTTTTTTTTTTTTTTTATTAAAAAATGTGAAATTATTGAGAAACTCCAGGAACCAGAGGAATGCATCTCAATAATGAATTCAAGTTCTTATAATGTAATTACACGAGACTAGTTCTTTTTTTTTTTTTCCATGAGACCTATTCGAATATGTTGTGGCAATTTCATATTTTAGATACTTTGACTTTTGGTCTTAAGAATGGCAGTGTGATTTGTCGCTCTACGGTCATTTTTTGCACAATTTAAACCTAATTAGACAGGCACCTACAATTTAACCTGGATTCTGAATCACTACTAGAATTACTACACCACACCTCACCATATCACTGTGCCTACAGCTGAGTCGCCCCTATATAGTTTGGGAATGATGTGGGTGAGAAGTCTGACTGGCTTTGAGACGTGCTTATGATCATATGAGACCGGAATGTACGGCTTAAAGTGGATTCCGAACCACTACAAACATCCACGGCCCCGTTGGTACTCAAATCCGAAACCTGTAACAACAAACGATAGAGCGCTGACACTCGATACTACAGCTGGACCACTTACAAACATCCATGCCACAGCACCTGTGGTACGAAATGCCAGAGCGCCAGCTAAATGGCCATCAGGATGGCAAGAATGGTGGAGTAAAAATATCCAACATACTACTGTGCCCAAAAAGTAAGACCAATTTTTTTTTTCAAAAACTCTTTGCTTATTCATCCAAATTTATTTCATCGCCTTCAAAGTAATCCCCTCCGGACACAATGCATTTATGCCAACTCTTTTTCCAATCTTCAATGCATGCTAAAAAGTCATCGCTAGGGATGGCCTTCAAAGCACGCGGCGATTCACGTTGAATCTCTTCAATCGACTCAAAGCGGTGTCCCCGGAGTGGTCTTTTGAGTTTAGGGAATAGCCAAACATAGCCAACATTCTAATACGTTTCCGCAAACAAAATTCAAAATTGAATGCAAGTTCTTTGCTCAATTCATTCAGACATTTCAAAAATCGCCGGAATCGGTTTTAGCGTGTCACAAAGTCAAGCGTCACTCAAGCACTAATGAATATTTTGAGGTCAAATTTCCCACAAATGTCAAGGACAGTGCCAGCAACCTAAAAAAGAAAGAAAAATTGAAATTCCTTAAGCACCGTGAATTTTAAAGTGAAAATGGGTTTTACTTTTAGGACACAGTAGTAAGTTGCAAACAGTCGATGAAAAGAACCGTAAGTGAGGGAGGAAAGACAAGTGATGAGAGGGCCTACCTGTGCCGGTTTTCCACATGCGCAGTAATTCCTTATCGTTTGGCAGCGAGAGAGCGCGATTCCCAGTCGGTAGCGTTACTGAAGATCGCTCTTTTTACTAAACGATAACAGTTCGGCAGCAGATAAGGCGCCGGAAACGACCCTCCCTGCTTCCCGTGACGAAAGGGCTTCTCCCAGTGCACCTATCAGAAACATCCGACTATTCGAACGGGTTGCTTCGCGCGTGATACCGGTGAAGATTCTTACAATAGTAATCGGACGCGGAATTCTAATCACAAATGTTTAATTAATAACGATCTGACACAGCATTTTAATAGTCTGACTGGGCATTGTAATCATATTTAATTAAAAAATGATAAAAAGTTCTGTTCAAAATATCGTTTTTAAAAAATGATATTCTGAACAGAACATTTTAGTTACGCATGTTGAATTAAAAATAATGGTCTGATATAGAACTTAAGATATGCATATTTAATTACAAAATTATAGCCTACTTAATAAGGCATTTTAACGTATATTTAATTAAAAAATAATAGTCAAACAGAGCATTTAAACTACGCTTATTTAATTATAAAATAATACTCTAACAGCGAAATTTAGTCATGCATATTTAAGTTAAGAATAATATTCTGATAAAGTATTTTAGTTGCGCATATTTAATTAAGAATTATAGTCTAACAGGGATTTTTAACTACGCTTTTTAATTAAATAATATTAGTCTAACAGGGCCATTTAGTCATGCATATTTAAGTAAATAATAATACCATCTGGAAACATATTATAATACCATCCATCTTATGGTATTTTAGTCACGTATATTTAAGTAAAGAATAATATTCTGAAAGGGTATTTTAATTACATATTTAATTAAAAAAATAATAATTTATTAAGCATTTTAACTACACATATTTAATTAAAAAATACTAGTCAAACAGAGAAATTTAATCATGCATTTTTAAGTAAAGATAATATTCTGACAGAGGAATTCAATCACGCATATTTAGTTAAAAATGATAGTCTGACACGATTTCCTTCCTTTCTTTTTTTCATTTTTTTTCTCCACTCTTCACCCCTAAACCTATGACCTAGGACTATTCAGCACGCTTAACCTTTAGAAAATTGAAGATGGAACGTTAGTTGGCTTCATATAGACTACGAACAGCCCACTGATGGGTAGAATAGTACCTTTCGAGATCACTTTTAGGGATAAGCATTACTAAGCTGTAAGCACACTTTTAGGGTATGCATTTGCGTGTCGTTTGGGAGAAAACCCGGAATACTCCAACTAAGCCTCACTTGTTAGTTGTTTGGAATCCATCTAAACTATAGGTCCGGTCTAATTAGCCTAAAGTGCGCACAAAATGACCGTAGAGCGACAAACAAAACAAAACAAAACAAAAAAAATCACAAAGCATCGAAGCGAGACTTTTACACATATTTCCAAATTCGCCATTGATTCTTCTCGTTTCTGAAAGCAGTCACTATAACAAGTTGCTGTCAGTGGATTTGAATCTCTGCCCTCCTGCAAGTCAGCTACGCACGTTGAAAATGGGCCACGAATCGGGTGTATGCTATCCAGTGGTTAAAAATAATAGGAATTGAATCCATTATGAAGTAGATGGGTTAAACGGTATTCAAGTTAAATTCGATGACTTTGCATCAAAACCGTTAACGTGACTAAAATATGTCTTTTCGCAAGACTCTTTCTAACAGTTGACCCATTTATGTAACCTATTCTACGTTGAAAAAAAGAAAAGACAATGAAAGAGTATTGAATCGGAGGAGGTTTGCAGCCATAACGATCCCAAACTAATTTTAACAAATAAAAAGTAGAAAAGGAGGATTACCTATCGTGTGACGATGCTTCTTGAGAAAAGTAGGAGGGGGGTGGTCGGTGGGCCCCTTGTGCGCGCCCTGGCCCATCTCTCAGTTCAAGGACGGGATCCGCTGTGGCGAAAACGACGCTGGAACTGGCGCAGAGAGCTCAAGAAAATGGTAATGTGGGTATGCAAACATTGTGGAAACAATGCAGCGAGCGTCCTTCGCGTAGTAACTTATGGGATCCACCGAGAACCTGTTTGGGCTCCTCGCATCCACACGCGAGGGATGTCGAAATCACGGTCACCGCTAGTGAAACTGAAACTGACAGAACAATCTTCTGAAAAAAAGAGAACTGGGCATCCGTGACATTGGCTAGTGTTTTTCTGAGACGAAACTCTTCAATGATTTTGTATTCAAGCGATAAAAGGAATAAACAGATATAGGGTGAATATTTTACGCAGCACTGATCTATTGGCATCTATTTAAAGCTCGATCTTATCACATGCTACTTGTAAGCAAAAGTGAGGAGTCGGACTCGGAACAAGGAGTCACAAGATAGAATAAGGAGTTCAGATTCTTTGATAAGCCCAGATTTTTTTTTTTTTTTTTTTTTTTGCGACTCCAGATTCTTCTAAAAAATAATTTTTATTTTATTAAATATTTTGGAAATGTTGAAATTAAACGTTAAGGGGCCAATTCAGTTGTGTCCTACAAAAATACCAGTAGTGACAGTAGTATTACTTTACCATATAACGCGCTACTTGTAGTGAGGAGTCAGTAAAAATCCAATTACAGATTCATTTTTACAGAATAATTTTTATTTTTCCAAACATTTTAGAATTAATGTTAAAATTAAATGCTAAAAGTCCAATTCAATTGCATGCTACAAAAAAGACAAAGAGTTACAAATATAGTTATTGCTTCGTCATATCACTCGCTACTTGTAAGTAGAAGTGAGGAGTCAGACTAGGAACGAGGAGTGACAAGGTAGAGTGAGGAGTTAAAAATCCGACCCTAGACTCTTTTATAAAAATGTTTTTTATTTTAAATTAAAACCAAATGCCAAACTTAAAATTATGTTAAAATTAAATGTTAAGAAACCAATTCAATTGTATGCTACAAAAAATACAAATAGCAACAAAAATAATTATTGCTTTAACATATTACGGGCTACTTGTAAGTAGAAGTGATTAGTCAGACACTCAAGTTGGACTCAAGACTCCGTTTAAAAATCCGACTCCAGACTCTTTTATAAAAATAATTCTTATTTTTTAAAACATTTTGAACTTAATGTTGAAATTAAACGTTAAGGAGCCAATTCAATTCTTACTTTTGTACAAAAATACAAGTAGTAACAAAAATAATTATTGCTTCTTCATATCACACGCTACTTGTAAGTAGAAGTGAGGAGACGTAATGGGAACGAGGAGTTACAAGTTGAAGTGAAGAGCCAGCTTCAAAATGTGATTCCAGACTCTTCTATAAAAATAATTTTTATTTTTTCAAACATTTGGGAATTAATGTCGAAGTTACATGTTAAGGAGCCAATTCAGTTGTATCCTACAAAAATACAAATAGCGACAAAAATAATTATTGCTTTACTAGCAATCGAAGTAATTGATGAGAGACTTTTCTCAACACACTTTTAACTTTTCTGGACATTTAATCTAGTTCAGATTTCTTTTTTCAACATGGAGTCGTATAGAAAGTTATTTTGGATCCACGACGAAAAAAAGATCTCATAGGAGTTATATTAGTTAATCACAAAAAGAGATTTAATGTATTACAAATATAGCATTTATTGATTAAAATGTACAATTTTCTTTTGGTTCACTTAAGTTATTCTATTTTACTTTTATCCTGTTAATTTAGTTACTGCTATTTTTATGGGGCATATATTTTTCATAAGCAAATTTAAAGTACACGGATATTTTAAACGTGCAAGTAAAAACCTTTAAAGTTGTAAAAAATACTTTGTTATGCAAAGAGCATTTTTATAGATATATAAACTCAATAAATGTCTTTTAATTTATTTCACAAATACTTCTAAATTCATAAAAAAATCATGTACATAAAATTAAAATAAAGATGAGGGAATAGAGAATTGGTATAAAACATTATTATGATTATTCGGAGTCAGGAGCTTGGACATTCCAGTAAAAATCCAAAGCCACCCACTGATGAGTCATAACTAATAAGTCAGATTCAATGCTTCCCAAAGATACGTTATCTACAAAAACCGTATACGCTGCACTCGTAGAAAAAAAAGGAGAAAGAAAAAGATTCTTCTTGAAATATTTCTAAAGCCTCATATTTCAGACATCATGTTGTACCTTGGCCGTAATAAATTCCATGAATCAAATAATCAATCAATAAATAATCAATTAAAAAGTAATAAATTTGTCGTAATAAATTCAAAGAAAAATAGTAATTAATACATAACACACATTCCCCATAACATAGCTTTTTTTTTATTTCGTTCCTTCTTATTTTCTTACTTTTAGTTCGCATGTATTTCAAATCAATAATAATTGCATACTAGAGAAGAGAAAGCAAGTCTCCTAAAAAAGATCTCAACGGTTTGATGGTTATAAACATTGAGTAGCAATAAAACATCTGCCAGCAGGCAGACGGCCTTGACCCACCATGGGACTATTACGCAATGAAGAAGAAGCATGCGAAGAAATGAGAACAAAGAGAAAAAGTCGATTAGAACACAGAGCGTATTCTTATTCTAAAGACTCTTTTGGTACCGCAGGCCTCAGGTTCGAATTCTGTCGATGGCACGGATGTTTGTGAGTGGTTCGAAATCCAATTTAAACTGTAGGTCTAGGTCTCATTAGCCCTAGAGCAGGGATGGGCAAACTTTTTCGTCCGCGGACCAAGATAAATTTTTCTAAAGTTTTAAAAACAATATGCAAATATTACAATTTAAATATGTTAATGAGATGAACGAAATTGCGATTTCATTTTTAAAAGTTCCTTCTATTGAGGTTCGAAGTGAGATGTATTGATTCTAAGGAACGAGTCTAAATGCTCATCTGTCAGTCTACTTCTGAAATAATTCATTTCTAAGCTTCATAGTTGAAAACACTTGTTCACATATATAAGATGAAGCAAACATAGCACTCATTTTCTGGACACGAGATATTAAATTTGGAGAAAATACTTTCGATAATGATTTGTAAAACTCTAACTTTGGCATATATAAAAACACTGCTTGAGATGATTGTTAGATTGCATCTCAATTCATTCAACCTGCAAATCTGATCTAATATTTAATCAAAGTAGAAAAGGAGATGGATATATAATATATAAATATATATTTCTTTTAGTGGCCGAGTGGCTAGCACTTGGCGCTCGGTACCACAGGTTTCGGGTTCGAGTCCCGGCGGTGCTATGAATGTTTGTAGTGGTTCGTAATCCACTTTAAACCGTAGGCCCGGGCTAATAGGATCGTACAGCGTTGCGTGGGCATTGTTACTCCGCGTCCTCGGCTTAACTCTCAAGTTACACGCGCCCCTTGGGTAATGCAAAGTGAGTAACGTCTGTGCAGCGCTTGCCTTAAGACATCCAAGACCAAGTGTCTAAGTGTTTGCCAGCTGCATTAGAAAGAAAAATATATATATTTCTTTTAGTTTGCCTCGGACCGGCAAATTCAAATTCTATCCGCGGGCCGGATAGAACCTTCCGGCGGGCCGTAGTTTGCCCATCCCTGCCCTAGAGTGTAAAAAATGACCGTAGACAAAATGACAAATCAACCTCCATTCAAAAAAAAAAAAAAAAAAAAAAAAAAAAAAAAAACACTTATTTTAAAGGATGAAAGGCAAACGTGGAAGCAGTTGAGGACTGCCTTTCAGTTACAAAATGAATAGTTAAACGTTGCAAAATTATTCAGAGAGAAAAAATTATTAAAAAATCGAGTAAAAGAATAGAAGTTGGGGCAAACATTTCAAGTCCTTTTCGTACTAGAGTTGGCGCTGTATCGCCGCTTGGCTTCTTTTCCATGCGAGCATTTATTTAGAAAACGTAAGCATGTTAAAAAGCGATTCTCAAAATATCAAGAAATGCCGGAAATTCTTCTTCTCCAGTCATTCATTTATTTAGTATTGTCATTCATTTATTATTTGAGCTTACTAATCATAAATAGACGCAAGACATGTTATTTTGCTTACAATTCTGATTATTTTGTATCAAATATAATAAAAGTTTACAAAAGTTCATATAAATAAATTTCTTATTTTGAATCATTTTTTGAAGTAAAGATATTACTCAAGGAAATTTGTTAATAAAATATGAATGCCAACTATTTAGCAAAATTAAATTTACATTTATTTGACAGATAAAAAAAAATGAATCATTTCTTTTAAAATCGTTGTAGACCTTTTTCTCCTTTCTCGTCAACAACGCACGCAAGAAATCGTCCATGAATTTTTAACACACGAGATCTCCTTGAGATATCTGTATAGTTAAGGATTTTCAACTTATCAATGCTTTTCACATTCTCCCTATATATATCTTGTTCAAATTTTCAATCGTTCATAAAATTCTTTTTATTCATCCACTCAAGTTCAAATACATTTTTTGTTTAACTTGCAGTGGATGACACTGGATGTTAATACAGTTTTTTTCAAATATTCATTCATTCATTAAATTCAATTAATTAATTTTAATTTTTTTTTAGATTTAAGTTGCAAGTATCTACCAATAGATGGCGCCAGATAAACTTAAAAAAATGAATGAAAATTATTTGTAAAGAACTTTTCTGCAATAGAGTGGGAAAAAAAGTAGGAATTGACTTTAAAAATTGTTTTTTTATATTACTTGTTTTTAAGGTAGTAATGAGAGGCATTTCAGAGTTTTTATATTGCGAAATTCATGATGGTTTTGTGATGCAAATTTTTTGTTTTGAACGTTAAAAAGGGTCTAGTTTCTAGGCCATACCTTGTTACTTCATCTTTGGTCTTTATATTGATGTCTTGTCTACTTTACACACCCACCCACACACTCACCCACACATACACATATATATATATAGCGCTCTGTCAATTTCATTCGATTTTAATGCGCGTTTAATTGTAAATGAAATGAATCTGTGACGCAGTCATTTTAACCGAGCATTTTCATGTAATCTGCCAGGAGGAAAAGAAGTGCTGTCACAGGTCTGACCTGAGGTGAGGGTTTAAGACACGAAGCGCTGTCCTCGGAGTAAACCAATTTGGCAACCGACAAGCGCATTCGCATTATCTACATTTCACTCTAAACGGGGTCAAATGACCTGCTCACAGTTTCGCAATTTAATATTCGTCGTTTTTCGTCAATAGATTCATGAAATTTATTCTAAAATGTTTATGAAATTTACCGCTTTTTTTTTCTTTCTTAATGGAGGCTTTGCATATGACAATAAATTTTGACCAATAATTTTTAGTAAAGTGAGTATTCCATCAATTCCAGATATGCAGATGAACAGCTAACACTTTTTTACATCAAAGAAGGCATATATAAACGTATAGGGAGAAGAAACCTGTTTCTGACATGCGATTGTTGTACAGGATGGTCAATAATTATTCGAATGCCGGCAAGAACATTAAGTAATTAACATTTTTAAAAAGCCTTGTTAGAATCGGATTTGTATGCATTTTTTTAAAGAAAGCCAAGAAGACAATTTACTTGGTGGTTTGTCGCTTTACGGTCATTTTGTGCACACTTCGGGATAAATATATAAGGACCTACAGTTTAACTTGGATTCCAAACCACTCACAAACATCCATGCCACCGCTGGTTTCAATACTGCAGCTTGGGATACCAAAGGGCAGAGCGCTAGCTATTTGCCATCAGGCCACATTTACTTTGTGGAAGAAGGGGAAAAAACCCCAAAAGTGAGAACCATATCCCTTGACCACCGAACCACGCAAGAAATTGTATAAGAAATTTTCTTAATAAAGGAATAGACATTGATGTAAAAATTGCATGAATCATAGACAATGATATAAACATTTAAAAATTGCATGAATCGTAGAGAATGATATAAATATTTAACGTTATATTAATATCATTTTCTCATTTTTAATATTATATTAGCATATTAAATGTTTATATCATTGTCTATGATTCATGCAATTTTTAAAGTTCAAAATAAAAACATTTATTTTTTATTTTATTGAAATGAAAAATAAATAAAGTATATTAAAATATAAAATAAGTGATGTTTATGAAATAAAAAAATAAATACGAAATTCAAAATATATACAAGTGTATTCAAATACAAAATAAATTTAAATACATTTCAAGTCAAAATAGTTTCGATAAAATATGCACATCCTCTCTCTCACAATCATGACACTTGATACGTTTTGACAGACTCGTAAGTTTTTTAAATGTGTGTGTGGAAATATTTTTTTAAAAAAATATTTACATTATGTGGTTAGAAATATTTTTTCACCATGTGGCATTTGTTTCTTCCAATAAAAGTAAAGTACATCAATACTCTTTTTTTCAATATAATTTCCAAATTAGTACAACCAATTTTTATCGCAAAATCCATTTATATATTTCTCTATTGTAGCCAGAATAAAAGTAACTCCTTTTTCATCAATTGGATTAGCGTTCTATTTAATAGCCATAAATCCATAAATAGGTTTAATACTTTTAACTTTTCTTCTTTTGGATTAGGTATTTCTTTTTCTATGCCTCTTTTTTTCGGATATTTAATAGAATTCTTTTCATTTTCCTTTTCTCAATTACTTCTACTTCAGGTATTTCTTTATTAGGATTTTTTTATTCTTTTTTTTTCCCCCTTTTTTTTCTTTTTCCGGATTATTTTCAGATGTCTGTGTAGGATCTTGTAGAAAAATGTTCATTTATCTTTCTATAATATTTTTTTCTATTTTAATAATAAATTTTTAAATTTTTTTAAATGCTTATTTATTTCGTATTTTAAGAAACTTTTTTATTTTTATTTGAATAAACTTAATTAATTTTTTATTTGAATAATCTTGAGTTATTTTTTTATTTGAATAAATGTGTATTTTGAATTTTAATCGTTGAAAATTCATGCAATTTTTAAATATTTATATCATTGTCTATATTTATATCATTATTTTAAAAACATTATGTAGAATTTCTCACCATTTTACGTGGCTCAGTGGCTTAAGGTGCGAGATTATTCGGATTTAAATCCCAGCTATGTCTAATATCGTTTATCTTCTTTTTCAACAGGTAAATTGTCTTTTTTTTATTTTAAATGAATGATTTTGTTCAAAGAAATGTATATAAATCAGAATTCTCATACAACTTTTTAAAAATTTTAAAAATTAAAATTAAATTAACTATTAAAATAATTAAAAAAAATTTTTAATTTGTTTTTGCGCATATTGTACCTTTTATAAGAATTGCCACCGGTAATATACGATAATACTTCTTATGATTTCAAGACATGGTAATACATTTTATTGTCATTTCAAGACATAATAATAGTTTCCTTTGATTTCAAGACATTAAAATAAGTCATCAACTAGGCTATTTATATTCAAAAAAAAAAAAATTTAGTAATTAAACGTATTTTATAAATTAAACATATAATGTGTGAATCATTAACCCTTAACTGCCGCCGGCGTATATATACGCCTTTCCGAAGTACGATCCTTTGCATTGCGCTGCTATAAAGAAAACTGTTCCTACGGTCTTGGAATGCCACAAAATGACCTTGACAATGTTTGAAACGGATTTTATTATTTCTAAGAAAAGGGATAGGTAAGTAAAGTAAAGTAGGTAAGTTTCTAAGTAAAGGGGATGTTTCTGAAACGGTGAGTCATAGCTCTGCAGATTTTGCTTCTGTTTTTGTTTGAGTAGGTCGTGCTTTTTTTATTCTTCTTTTGCTTCCGTTTCGTCGTGAAACCAGCTATCAATGCAATGAATGTGATTTTGGTTTATGTGACTTGGTTTATAAAAAACAAGTTTAGACATTTTAAATAAATAGTTATTTCTCCTATCATATTTTACATATGAAACAATAAAGAATTCTTGTTTTAGGAAATATCACACAGCAGATAAGTTCTAACATCTGTTTTTATTACACTGTTATTCTATACTTTAAATTTAGAATTTTTGTTTTTTTTTACATTTTATTTTTTCTGTGAAAGTAAAAAGGTTTTATGTTGCAAAACGCACCTCTTTATTTCCTCCAATACATCACATCGCATAACTACGCGCGCCTGTATGAAAAACGGTGGCACTGGGGAGCGCATCTCGTAAGTTTTCCTCGGCAGGTAAGGGGTTAAACGTATTTTACAAATTAAGCGTATAACGTGTAAATCATTGATTAAACGTTTTTTTTTTTTCTTTTTAAATATTTCACTTCGACTGAAAAGTAATTCTTGATTGTATATTAGATGAAATAAAACAAAATATATCTTAACCAAATTTCACGATATTTAAATGTTAAACAACTTTTGCAATAATAAATTAAGTATGTGTCAGTAGCAACTATTACATCTTAAAATACATATTCTTCTTCACTGGTTCAACAGCCCTTTGATGGGCCAAGACCGTCTGCTTATTGGCAGATTTCGAGATAGGATCTGCTTTCATTTTACGGGTTAGGGTTGTCAGCCGTACGCCCAGTGATATACATTCATATTAGACCGGAACTACGGTTTAAAGTGAATTCCGAACAACTACAACCATTGATGGCACCACCGGCAATCCAACCAGAATCCTGTGACACAGAGCGCCAGAGCAATTGTAAATTAGACAAAATAAAACAAAACACACTTACCCAGATCCCCATTTTATAAATGATGCGCGTTATTTAAAAGTTAAACAACTTTTGCAATAATATATTAAATAATTATGACATCTTAAAATACAAATTATTTTTCTTCATTGGCTCAACAGACCTTTGGTGAGCCAAGGTCGTCTGCTTATTGACAGATTTCGAGACATGAGATGATTTCTTTTTACGGGGCAGGGTTCTCAGTCCTACCCCAATGCTCTACAGTCATATTACACCGAGACCTACGGTTTAAAGTGGATTTCGAATGACTACAACATTCATGGCACCTACGACACTCGAACCCAAAAAACTTGTGGCACCAAGCGCCAGAGCGCTAGTGACTCAGCCATAAGGCCAAAAGCACGACTTACTTATTTATAATTAATAAGTAATAATGCACAAGAGCAGGTTTGAATGTATTCCTTAAATTACATACTATTGATTACTTTTTATCCATATTACGTTTCTCTATAAACATTTTTATTCATATACTACATAAAAAAATCCAACAAAAACAGGTTTGAATGCAATCTGTAAAACTATTTACTATTTATGATTTTTTATTCATAATAGCACATATAACACGATGTTAACCGGCTTTAGAAAATAAAAATTAACTTTTTTCCTTCAAAGAAATAAATCGGTAAACATCATTATTAATTAGCTGCCAGAAAAGTTATCTATTCTTAAGGGTTTTCTTCTTATGCAGCTGGCAAACACTTAGACAGCTTGGTCTTGAATGCCTTAAGGCAAGCGCTGCACAGACATTACTCACTGTGCATTACCCAGGTGGCGCGTGTAACTTGAAGATAAGCCACGGACGCGGAGTAACAATGCCCCCGAAACACTCTACGATCCTATTAGACCGGGACCTACGGTTTAAAGGGGATTCCGAACCACTACAAACATTCCATGGCACCGCCGGGACTCGAACCCGAAACCTGTGGTACCGAGCACCAGAGCGCTAGCCACTCGGCCATCAGGCCCTCTATTCTTAAGGGCAATTGGGTAAATTTGGATAAGGCAGCTTATGCGAACGTAAATCTCAAAGCATCTACTCAATTCAACTCAACTTGTCCATGGTATTCGGAATTTCAAATATAAAAACTATATTTAAAACAATTTTATTAGTAAGTCCAAAATATTTAATATCAATCAAAAAGAAAAACTTTAGCAAATAATAAAACCAGAAGTGTAATATCAAAATGGAGTCCGATGCGAATAGCGCTATGATGCTAATTTCCCTTTTTAATTTTTAAATAAACAATTATTAGCGCCATCTGGTGGCATTAAAAATAAGTTTTTATTTTCTTAAAACATTTTTACTAATAATGTTTTCATAATATTTGGCTACTCATTAAATAAAACAGTAAAAGTACATTTATTTTCTTTGAATTTAAGTGCAATAGTTTTTAAAAATATTATAACATAATACCGTGTTATAACAAAGAGATTTTTCTATATAAATATATTAAAAGTATAAACGTTTTAATTAAGAAAGAAATAATAAGAACTCTATTGTAATTTTTTTATTAGGACAACATTTTAAATGAACAGAAAATATATTAAAAGACCATTTTGCTTAAAATTGTTAGGAAATAATCTATTATTTATACTAAGACTTTATTCTAAATTACTAGATTCAGGGTTACCAAACTAAACGTTGCTATCCATTAAAATTTCTCGCGTAAAAACCTTATTCATCTACTGCCAACAAAAAACGCTTTATCGCCAGTTTGGCGACTGCAAAGTATTAAAAGTAATCCTTCTAATTTTGGTGAAATTTGAGAGTAAATTGAGGCCTTGCACAGGTAGGCACATAAACACTCACAAATTTTGAGAAATATATTTTTTCTATATATATCTTTCTCTATATATTTTTTACTTCTATATATGATGGCATTTATTTCATGTACTGTATAAAATAACAGCACACAACAGGTTTTAGTGTATTAATCATCTCTATATATAAAATCCATTTGCGCGTAGTATGTTTATATTTCCAAAATTTTAAGAAGTATTTTTATTTGAATTTATTTTTTTTAACTGATGTGTAGCCAAAAATTGCAAAAATATTGTTATTTATTTTTTTACTATATAGTTGAGATTTCCGATTATATAATTCAAAAATCATCTACTAAGCATGACAAATTGAAAATGACGTGATAGTTTCTGATATTTTTATTTGTATTTGGGATTCATAATTCGTGTACAATATATATATATACACTCAAGAGCCAAAATATTATGACCACCCCTACATTTTGCAATGAACTCGCCTGGATGACGTGGAAGGCACGTGATCAGGTAATTTAACTGGTATTAATCATGCCTACTAAGCCAAAGGTGGGCCAACTCGTTATTGAAAATGACATCAATGAAATAAATTCTTTAACTTTAAATTCATTTTTATTTACATTTATTATTTATTTTGGTATAACGAAATAAATAAATTATTTATGCATGTTATTATTTATCTTTCGATTTGTACTTATTTTTTATTTTATTTTTTTATTAATTAGAAAATATTACGCTTTTTTTTCATGATATCAATCAATATATAACAATTTACATGATATTTTAAGTGTCACACGTTTTTCTATGAAGTTGATGATGATGAATGAAGTGGTATATGGGGATATAAGCAACAAGGACTATAATCCCCCAATCACTATATATATGAACAGTTAGTTTTTCTTTATTTTTTTTAATATGTCACTCTCCACAACGCTCTACGATCGTGTTAGACCGGGACCTACGGTTTAAAGTGGATTCCGAACCACTACAAACATCCATGGCACCGCCGGGACTCGAACCTGAAACCTGTGATACCGAGCGCCAGAACGCTAGCCACTCGGCCATTCAGGCCCACGTTTTTCTATATTTTTATCCTGACATGGACTTATTTATTTATTTTCTTTTAGTTCGCTATTTTTATCAGCAAGCCCAGATTCGGTTCTTAAAAGATTACATTACGTTTACTGTTGTCTCAAACAATGAACTTTTTGTGTTATGACCTTTGCATATAAACAAGCACTCGCACAGTTTCAAAAAATAAAACTTACAAACTCTTTTATTTAGATGCACCTCTGTTCAAAGCAGCATTTCCGCTTTTTCAGCTCTAGACTTAGCTATTCTCGATGTATTAGATGCATTCCGTTTTTCTGATGTCTCCCATTCTCTATTGATTTATGTGTCACTCTTCATTTACAATAAAACTTATACGATTGAATAGTTTTCTTTTCTTAGCCGTCATTGCATATTTTATAATAAAAACCAATGTGAAATTCAACAAACGCTTTTTCCCAACCTCACGGTGGGACTCCTATGGCTATAGCGGCCTGCTGCCAAGTAGCTAGTGCTCTGGCCTTTGGTATCACAGGCTTCAGGTTCAAATTAGAAGTATCTCTGACAATTTTGGTGAAAATTGGATGTATATTAAGGCTGTTCATATAGAGAACTTACACAATCATACAAAGGCATACATACATACAAAAACTTTGAGAAATATATATATGTGGAGATATGTTGAGCCTATTTTTTTCAAGATTTTCTTTTTCGTGGATATTGTGCTTATTTAAATTTATCAAAAATATAAAACGTATCGTTTCATTGAATAAGGGCTATTAGCTAATAATACCAAAGCTACTATCATTATCATCATCGGCGCAATAGCCCCAAGGTGGGCCATGGTCGTTTGACTATTGTCATTTTGAGATAGATGATGTTTTCTTTTAGTGGGATATTAGTGTCAGCACTACGCCCAACGCTACAGAGTCTTATTATTATCCGATATTACTATATTTCGACGCTATTCGGCCAGGACCCACAGGTTAAAATGAATTCCTAACCACTACAAACGCGCATGGCATCGCCGGGCCTCGAATCCGAAACCTGTGGCACCAAGCCGCAGAACGCTAGTCACTCGACCATTAGGCCCCCAAACTACCATAACATTTTTTTTTCTTTCTAATGCAGCTGGCAAACACTTAGGCAGCTTGATCTTGGATGCCTTAAAGCAAGCGCTGCACAGACGTTACTCACTTTGCATTACCCAGGGGGCGCGTGTCACTTGAAGATAAGCCACGGATTCGGAATAACAATGCCCCCGCAACGCTCTACGATCCTATTAGGACCGGGAACTACTGTTTAAAGTGGATTCCGAACCACTACAAACATCCATGGCACCGCCGGGACTCGAATCCGAAACCTGTGGTACCGAGCGCCAGAGCGCTAGCCATTCGGTCAATCAGGAAAAACTACCATAACATTTAATAATGAAAATTTGGTTGACAGAGATGGGATCATAATAAAATTATCACTGGTATGGGGATACAAAAAGGGATAAACGTTTTAAGAACGATTGGTTCTCTCGATTTACTTTTATATTTATACAATGCTTCAGGTTTATGTATTTTAAATATAGCTTAAAGTTCCATTGTTTTTAAATGATTTTTCATATTATATGCTTTACGTTATGTATTTGCAACAAAGAAAAAAAAAGTCATTTTCTCTCGGAAAAATTTAAATATCAAATTTCGTTTTAATATTCGAAGAGCACGGAAGGTTAACGTAAGAAAATTTATGAAATTACTGCAGGAGGGTTTTTCTTTATTCTTCTAATGCTCGGATTCGAATAATAGAGGTATAAATAATTCATGTGCGCCTCTACCAGGCTGCTCAGGCGGAAATTTTGATGGATTAAAGTGGCTCCCACACGCAAAACAACATGACAGATGGTTTCTTTCCGTCCGACGACATTTCGTGCCATTAGACATTTTTTGCGCAACAGAAAATTGATATGGATCGCTTACTTTGGAACTGGATTTGAACACTAAATTTGAGCAATATCGAAATTTTAAGGACATCTACAATCCTGTCTGGTCAATCATTGCATCACATATGGAGTTTCGTAGTAATAGATGGAGGTTTATAAGAGACGGAAGTGATGTCACAAAAATAGCCCGCGATTTTATTTGAATAAACTTGGTAGTCCAAAGTACTAGACTGTTAAAAATTAATTTCTCGCCTTTTTTGAAATTTTTTTTTCGGTTCAACCGACGACGTTTTGTGCGATTAGATTTTTTTTGCGCAACAGAAAATAGATATGGATCGTTTACTTTGGAACTGGATTTGAAACTAAATTTGTGCAAAATCGAAATTTGTGGACATTTCTTTTAACATCTTTGCATCTGTCTTTCTGGTCAAGCATTATATTATTTATGGAGTTTCGCAGTAGAGAGATAAGAGACGAGAGATAGAGTTATAAGAGATTGATAAGATGTCACAAAAATAGCGCTCAATTTTAGCTGAATCGACTTGGTAGACAAGGGTATAGACTAATAAAAATTAATTTTTTACCATATTTGAAATTTCTTTCTGGTGGCAACATCGGAGTGACTCATCGATGGGCATAAGCATGATGGTTTAAGTAATATGTACAAAAATTTGTTCGGAGGGGTTTTTTTTTCAATAGCAACATACCAGAAAAAAAATTGCCTTTTCTTTAAGAAAGTAAAAATCATGCTTTTCAGTACATATAGTCAACTACCAAGACGGTTCGGCCAAAAGACACGCTTCTGTGACATCACTTCCGTTCCCAATAAACCCCGTATGGTAATTTCCGCTATAGAACTCGTCGTTTGGAATGTTATTTAAATCTGTGAGATTGTAATCATCGAGATCATAGAGATGAGATTGCCTTTATCGGAATAGTAAGCAATCTGCTGATTATAATAAGGAGCTTTCGGAGATGTTTTTTTTTGCCAGACAAGAATGAAATTGATAAAAGTGCAACAGAACCAATCCTTCGGTTGCTCTTTTTCTGCTCCATTCTTTTCAGTCCTTATGATCATCTACCAATACAGTTCAACCAAAAGACAAGCTTTCTGTGACATCACTTCCGTTCCCTATAAACTCCATATAGAAATTTCCACCATAGGACTCGTCGTTTGAAATGTAGTTTAAATATGTAGATAAGTCCTCAGTGCAATTAAAATAGTGTGAGATTCTAATGATCGATATCATAGAGATGAGATTGCCTTTATCGGAATAGTAAGCAATCTGCTGGTTATAATAAGGAGCTTTCGGAGATATTTTTCTTTGCCAGGTAAGAATGAAATTTATAAAAGTGCAACAGAACTAATCCTTCGGTTGCTCTTTTTCTGGTCCATTACATCTTTATGTAATGTGAAGATCACTGTTTGTGCATCATTGCGATTTTGTCAAAACCTTTTTTGAACTGAAAGCTAATGGTATGAGGACATGAACCATTTTGTCTCCGATATTAAGCAATTCACCAAGTTCATTTTGAATAAAAAAAAATAGTATGAATTGAAAAACCAGAATTATTGATTTTCTCTTCCTTTCGTCCCCTTCCTTTCGTTTTTTTCCCCTGCAGAAGATTTTGACTCAATAAAAGGAAATGATTGAATAAAAAAGGATTTCTTCATCCGAGCAGATGTTATTTTAGAAAAACCAAATTGAAATGGTATTCAATGCTATCAATAGTCATTCATCAGGTTTCAAGATTTTTAAAAATCTTCCCTAAGGCTTTGTAAAGACACCGACCATGTATTGAAGCCATTAAGCACAGATAAGGTTTTAACGTAGAATACGTTTTATAGATATGTCAACTGGAACGTAACGTCATAGTAAACGTAGTAACGTTATAGTCATAGTAAACGTAGTAACGTTATAGTCATAGTAAACGTAATTACGTTTTATTACGTACGTCATAGTAAACGTAGAGTAATCATAGATTACGTCATAGTAAGCGTAGAATACGTTTTATAAATATGCCAACTGGATGAAAATTTAATACAAAAATTCAGATGCAACTTTTAATAAATCTTTCACGTGTTTTTTTAAATATTATTATTTTATTTTGAGTCCATATTATAATTTAAAAGAACTACATTACCAAATCCAAATACAATTTATTAAGAAAATCTATTATGTCAATGACCATGATAAAATAAATGCGGACGAATAAAATTCATACAAGCAGCTAAATAAAATAAAATAAATATAAAGAAGGATGAAAGCAAAGTAATAATGCATTCTGGATAACGTAACTGAATAACTTTCCAAGCATTATAAAAAGAATTATTAAGGTCAGTTCCAAGTCTATTTACTTAACGACAAAATATTTGGCAACTGACAAAATAATTTTTTTTTTTTACACATTTAGACTAGAAATATTTTATTCATTTTTACAATTTTAGTTCTTTTGATAGTGATGGCTTTATTCGTGACATTTTTAACCTAAACACATGAGCATACATTTAATCCAGTCATCAATAGTTCCCACGGTGTGTGCCACGGTGCCCTGGTGAACCATTAGAGCGAAAATGGGCGCTCATGATCTCCAATACTTTGTTACTAAGGAAAGAAAAAGTATCAAAGTTAACTCATAAAAAAAATCAGTTCCTCTCCAATTGTGGCAGCCCGCCAAGTAGCGTTGCGATTAATAAACATTTGGCAGAAAAGAAAAGAGGCGATGTTTTTGTTTGGCGATGAAAAATTAAGCCAATAACATGAATCACGTAGTTTTCTTATTAAAAAATGTGTTATAATATCCATTTGAAAGAAAAACTTAATGGAATTTGATTAAAGTACTATCCATACAACAAATACTTGACATCGTGTCAAATAAATAAGGAACACCAAATGTTTGTTAAGATCATACATCATAAATGTTTATTTATAAATACTGACAATACTGGAAAAATAGGGATTAGAATAGAGATAAATAAACGAAAAATGTGCAAAATATATTAATAAAAATGTCAATGCCTACTAGTTATAGATTATTAATATAAAAAAGAAGACGTTGAAATAAATTTAGAACAGGAAATAAATTTACCAAACAATTTAAAAGAAATGCAAATGAGAGCGTCTAACAATAAAAAATAAATAAAAATTCTCCTTTATAAACAAAATTAGTTAATATTTATTTTTCCTTCAAGTGTATCATGTATACAATGCATGAATTCTTCAATTCTTGACTTGCAGAGTTCATTGGAATGAGACCACAACAAAACGACCGATATATCAATGTTGTCATTGAAACAGAGTGTGGAAGTGTGGTTTTAGCCCCACATTGGGACACATTGAGGTTTTGTTTGGTTTGTCGCTCTGCGGTCATCTTGTGCACACAAAGGCTAAACAGACAGCCAGGATTGGAACCTGGAGCCTGTGGTACCAAGAGGCCAGAGCGTTAGCCAATTGGCCATCAGGCCGCGAGACACATAGAGGAAGCACATCTACCAGAGACATAAGTAGTCACAACCGCCAACGGATCTCCTCGATTGCGAGCTGTCTGATGGCCAACTGGCTAGCGCTCTAGCCTCTGGTACAGAAGGCTCCAGGTTCTAATCCTGGTGGTGGTATGGATGTTTGTGAGTGGTTCGGAATCCACGTTTAACTGTGGGACCCGATCTATTTAGCCTAAAGTGTACAAAAGATGACCTGAGAGCGACAAACCAAACAAAACCTTGACTGAGAAAGCAGTTATTGTCCAGCAACCATGTCAATGTCCAGCAACTTCGAAACTGAACCCTCCTGTTAGTTTGCTAAGCACAAAACCTTAAACCACTATACGAGCTTTGGATACGTTTTTATTCCTTGCATGCATAAATCGTCCTTATTAAAGAACTTACAACTGGTAGTATAATTATAGTACACATAACAACTGAATAAAATGATGAATAGAATAAAGTAATATATCACACACATATTTATACAGATCGTATAAATAATCATAGAAAAGGAACAATTAAGTCTCATATAAACATCCATTTTAATTAATTGGGGGTCAAAGATACATAAAAACTTAAAAACTAAACATAACAATAACATAAAAACAAGTTTAGAGCAAAATTATTTAATAAAATTGAAATTCTATATACAGAAAGCCATCTATAATTTTCCACCCTCAGAAATATTCAACAATTATTTTAAAAACCGACCATGATTTAGAACATTCTAAAATTTTCCACTTTAACCTTGATGAAAAAATTTACAATTGGAAAAAAAGAATGATTGACAATAAAGGAAATGAAACAGAAAATATTGATTACGTTGAAGATTTTCAGCCATCAAAACAAACTAGGCTAGACGAAAGTTAAAAGGTACATTTAAAAAACAAATTGGAAGAAGATTTATAAAAAATCTATAGCTGAAAATGAACAAATAAACAGAGCAGTGACTGAGAATTTAGAAAAAACAGGCATATTAAAGGCGGATTTAAATTTCCTTCTAATGAATCTTCTTCTTCTTCAAGGCCGTTTATCTACTGGCAGATTTCGAAACATTAGATGTTTTTTTATGGGGTAGGGGTTGTCAGCCATAAGCACAAATCTCTACAGTCCTATTAGTCCTGAATTTACAGTTTAAAGTGGACTCGAACCCGAAACCTGTGGCACCGAGCGTCAGAGAGCTGGTCATCTAATGAATCTACGCTAATATTATAGGACAGATAAATGAGTTGGAATCACTATGGATTCTACTATATAAAAGGCATTACTTTGATCACTCGAACAACGAATAAATTAAGAACCGCTTAATTAATTAACTAATTAATTAATAGTTACACTGTTCTATTAATTAATTAATATAATTAATTATATCAATAATTAATTAATATAATTAATTATATCAATTAATTAATATAATATATTATCAAATTAATATGATTAATTGTTAATTAATTAATAATTACGTGATTAGATAATAGTTTCAATTAATTTATTAATACTTAAATTGTTTAATTAATTAATTAATTAATTAATAAAACTACTAATTTTATTCATTTAAGTCGGAGTCGGAAAAATTGGCAAGTGAAAAAATCTGACGCATTCAAATTAAGAGATGTAATAGGGAATAAATGTAAATTCAGAGGGATTTACAATTAAATAAAAATTGTTTTAATTTTTAATAATTAAAATTTTAAATTACATAACATCAACTGAACTAGCATCCCTAAAAAATTCGGCTTCTTTTAAATCGGATATTCATCTTTCTACTGAATGGCTAGTGGAACAGCATTAATGCATTTGTGTAACGAAAAGATACTGAAATGTGTTTGAAATTCTCGTATAATGAATGCTATTGTATGGTTAAACTTTGTTACCGACAAACATCAAATCGATAGACTGCAAGCGCCATTCTGTTTGTATGCATGTATGTGTGAATGAATGTGAATGTGCAACTCGATGTTCTCTTCCTTGTTGAGATAGAATTCTCGTAGAAGAAAGCGAACAGATAGAGTGGAAATAAACAGAGACGGAGCTCAGTGAATCACATGAATAATTGGATGCCGATTTGTAATGGATTTTATGCGCATTCGTTGGGGTTGCGCAGATGGAATTCGGAGAAAGAGTGGTCTCGTTCTACTTCACTTGGAAAATTGGGTTTAAATCTACTCTGAAGTGTTGATTCGAATGTCTGTTTCTGTTTACAAAAGCACTATAGCGCAAAGAATATCTCTTTTTGCCTATGTTGTTGTTTTTTAAATTTAACATTATTTTGAGCTTATGTTGATTTCTATATGCAATTTCTTATATCTTTGTTTTGGCTTATATATCGGCCACTTCTAATAACTTCTTTTTTTATATAGCTGTCTCTTTTGATTACAGCGAAACAAACAAAATTCAAAACGCTTTTTTTAATTACGTCGAGGACAGCGTCGTATTGACCATTTTCCTGCTAGCAGCCAATACTAGCCTTGAAAAAGCCGTATCGTGTGGGATTCCCCGATATACGCTGTTACTCATTTAGCACTACCCAGGGGCCACGTATAGCTTGAAGATAGGTTACGGATACGAATAACACTACTCCCACAACGCTCTACAGTCAAATGAGACTGGGAGCTACGGCTTAAAGTGGATACCTAACCTCTACAAACATCCATGGAACCGTCGGGACTCGAGCTTCAGAGAGATAGTCACTCGGCCATTCAGGCTAGTTTCTATACCATTCTGTCCTAATGCTCACCAGCGATGCATGTTATCATTGAGCTTCAGAGATATAGTCACTCGGCCATTCAGGCTAGTTACTATACCATTCTGTCCTAATGCTCACCAGCGATGCATGTTATCATTGAGCTTCAGAGATATAGTCACTCGGCCATTCAGGCTAGTTACTATACCATTCTGTCCTAATGCTCACCAGCGATGCATGTTATCATTGAGCTTTAGAGAGATAGTCACTCGGCCATTCAGGCTAGTTACTATACCATTCTGTCCTAATGCTCACCAGCGATGCATGTTATCATTGAGCTTCAGAGATATAGTCACTCGGCCATTCAGGCTAGTTACTATACCATTCTGTCCTAATGCTCACCAGCGATGCATGTTGTCATTGAGCTTCAGAGATATAGTCACTCGGCCATTCAGGCTAGTTACTATACCATTCTGTCCTAATGCTCACGATGCATGTTATCATTGAGCGATGCCATTGTTTCTATACCATTCTGTCCTTGCTCACCAGCTGCATGTTATCATTGAGCTTCAGAGATATAGTCACTCGGCCATTCAGGCTAGTTACTATACCATTCTGTCCTAATGCTCACCAACGATGCATGTTATCATTTCAGAGATATAGTCACTCGGCCAATTCTGTCCTCACCAGCGATGCATGTTATCATTGAGCTTCAGAGATATAGTCACTCGGCCATTCAGGCTAGTTAATACCATTCTGTCCTAATGCTCACCAGCGATGCATGTTATCATTTTTAGAGAGATAGTCACTCGGCCATTCAGGCTAGTTACTATACCATTCTGTCCTAATGCTCACCAGCGATGCATGTTATCATTGAGCCAGAGATAAGTCACTCGGCCATTCAGGCTAATACCATTCTGTCCTAAATCAGCGATGCATTTGAGCTTCAGAGATAATCACTCGGCCATTCAGGCTAGTTACTATACCATTCTGTCCTAAACCAGCGATGCATTTTAAATTACAAAATCGGATAAAAGCATTCACCAATGCATGTTATCATTGAGCTTCAGAGATATAGTTATCGGCCATTCAGGCTAGTTTCTATACCATTCTGTCCCTCACCAGCGATGCATGTTATCATTGTTTCAGAGATATAGTCACTCGGCCATTCAGGCTTTTATACCATTTTCCTAATGCTCACCAGCGATGCATGTTATCATTGAGCTTCAGAGAGATAGTCACCGGCCATTCAGGCACTATATACCATTCATTGAGCTTCTATAGTCACACGGCCATTCAGGCTAGTTTCTATACCATTCTGTCCTAATGCTCACCAGCGATGCATGTTATCATTGAGCTTCAGAGATTAGTCACTCGGCCATTCAGGCTAGTTCACCATTCTGTCCTAATGCTTCATGTTATCATTGAGCTTCAGAGATATAGTCACTCGCCCATTCAGGCTGTTTCTATTTCTGTCCTAATGCTCACCAGCGATGCATGTTATGGGCTTCAGAGAATACTCACTCGGCCAAAGGCTCACTGACAGCGATGCATGTTACCATTGAGCCAAGTGTCGGATCCATTAATTTTTGGTTTTATTTAATCAACATAAATCACCTATAACCATAATCATCATAAATCACTTATAAATCACCATTTAATCACCTAGATAAAATTTTAAATTACAAAATCGATAAAAAGAAAGGATTTATACACGCTGTCCTCAACTCTACTGTTTCTTTTTTTTTTTTTTTCAAAGCTGAGGCAGAAACAGACGCCACTAATGGATTCGTACCTTAGCCCTTCTTGTATAGAAGGGCTGAGGTACATTATTCTAGTCATTCTTTCTATTATTCTAGTCATTTTCTATAGAAGGGCTAGTCATTCTTTCTCCACAGCTCACCCCCTTACCCGTTAAAAAAGGTGCGGTTTAAACATAAATGGGCTTCAAGAATACCACCAAAGGCTCACTGACGCGTGTTGAGGGATGGACAATGCTTTCCGGTAAGACTTTCGTTTAGTGATAGCTTCCCCGCATGGCTAGCGATCTGGCGCTTGGTACCACAGGCTTCGGGTTCGAGTCCCGGCGGTGCCATGCGTGTTTCTAGTGGTCCGGAATCGACTTTAAACTGTAGGTCAAGGTCTGTTTAGCCTAAAGTGTGCATAAAATGACCGTAGAGCGACAAACCAAACCAAAACAATCCCCGAATTTGTGTTCGCGGGCACATTAACTATTGATACGAGATGCTTTTATACGTATTATCACTATCACCACTGAGTCATCTCGTATCTAACAGCAGTGACCACAGACCTCCTACATGCAAGCTTCACAAACTACCGCAGATTCGCAAGTCAAACATACAAGCACACTGGAATTCTATTTAAAAAAAAATAACCCAAACCTCAGGTTTTCCCATCCATTTCAAAGTTAATCATAATCCAAACGTCTACTCCAGAACCATCCCGCCCCTGTTTTCTGAAAACAAAAAGCCAACTTCTTCCGGCTCTCTCATTAACCGGAGAGGGGGGGCGGCCCGAAGGAAGTTGGCGCTTGTACGCGAATCGATGAGAAGCCCAGGTGAGACGGAGGGTGGTTTCCGGGAAAAAGAGGGTATCCGGTCAACGGGACATTCCCGGAGAAGGGATATTATGAAAGGTCCGAAAAGCTCAAAGAACTCGCACATCTTCAAACTCTATTTCTGAACTAAATGACTTAATAACCTAATAACACAATTCATAATTGTTGAAACCCATTGTAGACTATTGCAAACAAAAACTTCTACGTGCAGTTTAATTGGAAAATAGTTAACTCTTTGAAATTTCAGCATCACAATTCTTAATAGAAACTTTTTTAATTTAGAATAAAAGAAGAAAAGTTTTTTGTTAATGCTTTAAAATTTAAGAAATCAAAAAACAGGATTTAATAACTGCGGAAAACCATTACAGAATATTGCAAACAAGAACTTAAATATTACTTTAATTGGAAGAAAGAAATCTCTTTGAAATCTCTGCATCAAATTCTTAATAAAAAAATTTTTTTAATTTAAATGAATCAGTACAAACAAAAGCTTCTATGTAGAATTTAATTGAAAAAACCAAGTAATATAAAAAAAAAATTTTAAAGTCAATTCCTACTTTTTTTTCATTATATTGCAGAAAGTCCTTTATAAAGAATTTCCATTCATTTTTTTTAAGTTTATCTGGCGCCATCTATGGGTAGATACATGCAATTTAAATCTAAAAAAAACTAAAATGAATTAATTATATTGAATTACTGAATTAATATTTGAAAAACTGTATTCACATCCAGTGTCATCCACTACAAGTTCAAAAAAATGCATTTGAACTTGAGTGGATAAATAAAAATTATTTCATGAATGATTGAAAATTGGAACAAGATATATATAGGGAGAGTATGAGATAATAGAAGGAATTGAATAAGACTATCTTTGAAATCTCTGCATCACAATTCTTAATGAAAACTTTTTTAAATTTAAAATAAAAGAAAAAAATTGTTTTTAATAATGCTTGAAAATTTAAGAAATCCCAATAACATGGCTTAATAATTATGAAAAACCACTGCAGACCATTGCAGACAAGAACTAAACCATTGCTTTAATTAGCAGAAAGCAATCTCATTGAAATCTCTGCATCAAAGTTCTTAATAAAAACTTTTTTTAGTTTAAAATAAAAGAAGAAATTTTTTTTAATTAATACTTGAAAATTTATGAAATCCAAACAACACGAGTTAATAATTGCATAAAACCATTGGAAACCAATGCAGATTTTTTTTTATTCACAGTGCTTTATCTGAAATGAAAGCAGACAATAGAGAGTTTTTGCATACCGTACGTTAGTTACCGTAGGACGTCCGTTAGCTTTTTCTCCCTAGCGCGCATGCTCAGTTTCCTATGAGCATGCGCGCTAGGGAGAAAAAGCTAACGGACGTCCTACGGTAACTAACGTATGGTATGCAAAAACTCTCTAATTTCTACGAGCAATTTGATTCGATGCAGCAGTGAGTTTTTGAAATATGTGCATCACACTTCTCAATGAAAACTTAATTCTTTTTTAACAAATAAAAGAAGAATTTTTTTTGTTAATGTATGAAATCTTAAGAAACCTAATTAACACGGCCTAATAACCGTGGAAAATCATTGCAGAAATTTTCTTGCAAACTCACAGCTTTATCTAAAAAAGAAAACAAGCAATTTAGTTGAATTACACGGACTATTTGAAATGAGTGCATCATAATACTAAATAAAACTTTTAATATAAAACAACAAGTATTTTTTATTATGTAATTTTTTTCTTTTCTAAGTCTTAAGAATTCCAAATAATACGACTTATTAACTGTGGAAAAATGTTGCAGTTTTTTTTTAATTGCACAAATATATCTGAAATGAAAACAGACAACTTCTATGTGTAATTTATTTTGATAAAACGGAAATTTTTTTTTTTTAAATATGAGCACCGCAGTTTTCAATGAAGAGTTTCAATAACGTATGAAATCGTAAGTTAGCAATGTTTGGCTTGTCGCTCTACGGTCATCTTATGCGCACGAGGGCTAAACAGACCGGGACCTACAGTTTAAAGTGGATTCCGAACCACTACAAACATCCATGGCAACGCCAGGACTCGAACCCGAAACCTGTGGTACCGAGCGCCAGAGCGCTGGCCATTCAGGCCCTAAGATAGCAAGGAGAAAGTAGTAGTATAGTTTGAAGTAGCTTGTATACTTTTGTTGTTTGTCGCTCTACGATCATTTTGTGCACACTTTAGGCTAATTAGATCGCCACCTACAGTTTAAAGTGGATTCCGAACCACTACAAACATCCATGGCAACGCCGGGACTCGAACCCGAAACCTGTGGTACCGAGCGCCAGAGGGCTGGCCATTCAGGCCCTAAGATAGCAAGGAGAAAGTAGTAATATAGTTTGAAGTAGCTTGTATACTTTTGTTGTTTGTCGCTCTACGGTCATTTTGTTCACACTTTACGCTAATTAGATCGCCACCTACAGTTTAAAGTGGATTCCGAACCACTACAAACATCCATGGCACCGCCGGGACTCGAACCCGAAACCTGTGGTACCGAGCGCCAGAGCGCTGGCCATTCAGGCCCTAAGATAGCAAGGAGAAAGTAGTAGTACAGTTTGAAGTAGCTTGTATACTTTTGTTGTTTGTCGCTCTACGATCATTTTGTGCACACTTTAGGCTAATTAGATCGCCACCTACAGTTTAACGTGGATTCCAAACCACTCACAAGCATCCATGCCATCGCGAGAATTTGAACCTAGAGCCTGTGGTACCAAAGGCCACAGCGCTAGCCAATTGGCCATCAGGCCGCTTGTTGTAAGAACAGGAAATAACATTTTAAAAAAGATTTCGATATAACACGGAATTCTGAGAGTACATTTTCAACATAACACAAAAAATATTTCTAAATTCGTATTCGTCTCAAATTTCACCTGATACGACTTCGACATCACACGGCTACAGGAAAGAATTCATTGTGTTCCTCAATCAACATCTGTATCACGTTACGAAATCATTGCAAAAAGTTGACAAACAAATTCCAAAGAATTGTTTATTTCATGAGGATTTTTCGTCAATTGTTTTGACCATCCACCCTTTACGAAAGCAAAAAAAGGCTTCGAATTAAGGGCTTAAATTCTGCTTCTGTTAATAAAATAATTTGTTGGACAAAATAAGAAACAAGCCAAATAAAATAAACCGGATTTAATTTGAATGTTTATCATTTTAATATCAAAAACTTTAAAATATTAAGAATTCCTGTTTTAAATTCAAGGCTCTCTGTAACGTATTTGCAATTGTCTGTTTAAATGAAATGATAAAATAAAATTTCAAAAAATGCGGTTTTTGAAATTCTGACGAGAAGACAGACCAAGGAACTAGGTCAACGATGACTCAGAAATGCTTCCCTTTTTGTTTTGTTTTTTCTTCTGGTATATCGGTGAGCCTCGTGTTACCCTTATATATGCAACGAACAACCCACAGACGCATGATAAACGGAGGCGATGCTTTTCGAAAGAATTTTAGAAGTAACTGCCCTGCATTTGCATGTTTGTTAGAAGTCCCCCAAAACTCCCACAGAAGAAGCTTATTGTAGTCGCGAAATGCGTACATCGCCAATGCTCTCAATTTTCATCAAGTCTCTTTGTTTCTAAAAGCAATGACCGCAACCCAATTCGAGCGACCTGTTGGCCAATTGGCTAACGCTCTGTCCGTTGGTACCACAAGTTTCAGTTTCGACTCCTGGCTATGGCATGGATGTTTGTAAGTGGTTCGGAATCCACATTAAACTGTAGGTCCCGTTCTAATGAGCCCAAAGTGTGCACAAATTGACCGTAGAGCGGCAAACCAAACCGAAGCTCCTTATTCTCCCTGTAGATTGTTTACTATTGTATAAAGGCGATCTCAGCACTCTCATCTCACAGATTACAATCCCAAACTATTTTAACTGCACTCAGGACATACTTACAGATTTAAGCAACATTCCATTCCGGAGTTCTATGGCGGAAAGTAACCATACGGAGTTTATAGGGGACGGAAATGATGTCACAGAAAGCATGTCTTTTGGTTGAATCGTCTTGACAGGCGACAGTATGAGCTGAGAAAAAATATTTTTTTCCTTTAAAAAAAATTCGATTTTTTAAGCACTTTGAAATTAAACGATTTTTTTTTTGTGGTATGTCCCGGTCTGATTAGCCCAACGTGGGTATAAAATGACCGTAGAGGGACAAACCCAGCCCTGCCAAATCAACCGAATTCGAACGAATGAATTCGACCACGAACTATTCAATATGAATTCAACGAATTCGAATCTTCCCCACACATTCGAAAACCCAGCCCACTCCCTACATGCTAACCGCATTCGAGGCGAGTTCTAAAATAAATGGCCCTCAACATCTACTCCGACAACAAATGTCGTCACAGTAGAATCGTCCATCTTCGCTTTCAGATGGGAAAGTTATAGACAACTGATAGCGGATGGAACAGAACAGATGGGGAAGTGATAGCGAAGCACATCCCCAAAATGGATTACTGTCTGGTAAACTGAAACCCTTAGTAAAATAAAACGACTGAACAGCGTTAATGGATTTTTTTCGTAAGGAACATTCAACAGTAAGAAATGCAATTTTTAGAGTAAATATAAGTAAGAAAAAAAATGGTCTTGTTCCCTCGCCACTTTACTATCATGTCTCTTTTCCCTTTTATCTTTTTCAATTCCTTCTATTAGCTCACACTCTCCCTATATATATCTTGTTCAAATTTTCAATCCTTCATAAAATACTTTTTATTCATCCCCTCAAGTTTCAAATGCATTTTTTTTTAACTTGCAGTGGAGGACACTGGATGCTAATACAGTTTTTTCAAATATTAATTCAATAGTTAAATTTACTTCATTAATTTTAGTTTTTTTTAGATTTGAGTTGCATGTATCTACCCATAGAGGGCGCCAGATAAACTTAAAAAAATAAATGAAAATGGTTCCTACCTTTCTGCAATAGAGTGAAAAAAAAAAAAAAAAAGTAGGAATTGACTTAAAAAAATTTTTTTTTATATATACTTGTTTTAAGTTTTTATACTCGAAAAAGGTGTATTGAAGTCTTAGTAAAACGAATGTGGAACATGTGGCTTATTGAAAATTTTTGTCCCTATAATTTTAATTCCCTTTTCAAACCCTTAATATGAGTCGTAGAAGAATATTTAAAAATCATTTGACTGAAGCTTTATTTATTAACCATTTGGTCCAGGCTTTATTTGTTAGCCGTTTGGCTCAGAGTTTATTTATTAGCCATTGGGATCAGAGTTTAGGATCTATAAAAATCGCACATAAAAACGTATCCAAACACTCTCATTAATTCGAGGGAATTAAGCGGCGGAAATCAGGGAGGATCTCCAAGTTTCAATATGATATGCTGTCTTACGTACAGTATACACTATATACGTGTCAAATTTGAAAATTGTGAATTTGTAGGAATGGCAAACTAAAAGATTTTAAAGATATCACGTAGTTTGCGTTTGTCTTCCTAGTAAATCTGTTAGTCGAAAGAAAATGCGTCATAACCGACATTAGGGGCCTGATAGCCGAATGGTTAATGATTGGTACCACAGGTTTCGGGTTCGTATCCTGGCGGTACCATGGGTGTTAGTAGTGGTTCGGAATCCACTTGAAATCGTAGGTCCGGGTCTCATATAACAGTAGAGCGTCACAAAGCCCAAACAGACTTCTCACCTACATCCTTCCCAAATTGTAAAGGGGCAACTCAGACCTAGGCACAGCGATGTGATGGGGTGTAGTAGTAGTAGTAGTAGTGGTAGTCATAACAAGCGATAAAATTGTGTGAATTTTTTTTTTCTAAAAAAGGGGAAAAAATATTGAAGCGACGAGGGTAGACTACTATATTTTCGAATTTCACTAGTTCCATCAATACAGAAACATCTTTTAACCTATTGTATGTGCACCATTATACTGACCCCAATTTTGAATTGTTTTTTCCTCATTGTGTTTATTTACCCAACTTTATCTCCAAAATCAGCGAAATCGCTCCCTAAAGCGCAATGGACGATCAAAGTGAGTGGCAGTAGCCTCGGAGGAAACGGGAGGGGGGAAGTTATTTTTACAGTTTAATAAAAATAAAGGGGCGGTGAATGAAGGAAGAGAAGATAAAGGAAGAAGATAAGAAGAAAGAAAAGATAAGAACATTTCGAAAACCTATACATCGAAGATACAAAGATGGCCACCAATACTTTTGGCTTCCATAGAAATACCTGCAGTTAATACTAGATTATAGGCTGTAATACAAAAGTTTTTAATCGAATTTACCTCTCCATATTGAATGGAACGTGGCTTTAGTACGATCACAAATTTGTTATAAAAACACAGAAAGAAAGAAAAGTATCCGACTGTAAAAATCCAATCGGGGCAATTTAAGAATACTGCTTGCCTATAGAAATAGGATTGTTTCGTTTATAGAATCACACAAGGCCCATCCTTAGGGAAATAAAGAATTTTGTATAATAGAAAGTATTATATTTTTTATAGGGACAGGCATCTAAACGTTTCTCCCAAAAATGGTTCAAAAACGGAGCCTCAGTTGGTGTAAAAGCTAGCTAATTTTATTGTTGTTAATTGGGGCCTGAATGGTCGAGTGGCTAGCGCTCGGTACCACAGGTTTCAGGTTTGAGTCCCGGCGGTGCCGTGGATGTTTGTAGCGATTCGGAATCCACTTTAAGCCGTAGGTCCCGATCTCGTATGACTGTAAGAGCGTCACGGAGCGAAAGTCAGACTTCTAACTACGGGTGCTCCATTACGACAGAAGCTGTCCCCTTTCCCTCCATTCACGAGTAGATCATGGGATGCCCGTCCCGCACTGCAGGACACTGAGGATTAGTCACATTGTTGTTAATTTAAAATAAATTGAATAAAAATAACAAACTTACCGCAGCATTGAATGAAAATAAAATGCTGGGAGCGATAGTTTAATTTTTATTTCGCTAAAGAGAGGTAAAGAGATTGGTATAACAGAAACCATCAATTTTCTTTTAAAGGAAAATATACCCTGTTTCTCCCAAAAATAGTTTAAAAAGGAGCCTAAGTTAGGTATGAAAATAAGCTAATTTGATTGTCGTTAATTTAAAATAAATTAAATAAAAATAATAAAGTTACTACATCATAAAATGAAAATAAAGTGTTTGCGGACAATACTTTAATTTTTACTTCGCTAATGAGAGGTATAGAGTTTGGTATAATGGAAAGGATGTTTTTGATTTAAAAACAAAAAAATCGAAAAGCTTCTCCCAAAAGTGGTTCAAAAGCAGAGCCTCAATTAGATGGGAAAATTAACTAATTATATTTTTATTAATTTAAAATAAACTGAAAAAAATATCAAAGTTACTACATCATAGACTGAAAATAAAATGTTTGGGGGGTGATACTTTAATTTTTACATCATTTTTTATTCAAAGGCAAGAAAATCGAAACGTTTCTCCCAATAATGGTTCTAAAACAGATCCTCAGTTAATTGTGAAAATTAGCCAATTTTATTTTTATTAATTTAAAATAAACTGAAAAAAAAATATCAAATTTACTAGATCACAGAATGAAAATAAAATGTTTGGTGACGATCTTGCTAAAGAGAAGTAAAGAGTTTGGTTTAATTGAAAGCATCAGTTTTCTTTTAAAGGGAAAGACACCTAAACAAATTCTGTTTTTCCCAAAAATGGTTCAAAAACGGAGTCTCAATTAGATGGGAAAATTAGCTAATTTCATTGTTGTTAATTTAAAATAAATTGAATAAAAATATTAAATTACTACATCATAGAATGAAAAGTATTTTGGGGTGATACTTTAATTTTTGTTTCGTTAAAGAGAGATAAAGAATTTGATATAATGTAAAGGGAATTTTTGATTTAAAAATAAAGAAATTGAAATACTTCTGCCAAAAATGGTTCAAAAATAAAGCTTCAGTTAGGTTTAAAAATCATCTAATTTGTTGTTAATTTAAAGTAAATTGAATAAATTATAGTTTAAAAAAATTAAAAACACGCTTTTAGAGTTAATCAAACTAAAAAGTAAAAAATAATGGTTAACGTAAGAATAAAAAGACTGACGAGAAAATGAATGTCACTGTTCTAAAAGCGTGGGGTGCTCGATATCAATCGTTATAATTTTTCACTCGTTTCATTCCGAAATGCAGAGTTAGTTTAAAAATGTCACACAAAGCAACCCACGCTTTTAGAACAGTGACATTCATTTTCTCAGCAGTCATTTTATTCAATTTTAACAATTATTTTTTAGTTTGATTAACTCCAAAAGCGTGTTTTTAAACTATAATATTTGAGGTCCCGATACGGGGGAATGGAGCTTAGTTCTTACAATAATTTAATTGTGAGTAAAACAAAGGCTAAATGCGAATATGTCGTGCCAGCTAGCATTCAAACAGGAAATCTCCTGATCCGTAGTCAGACGCGTTATCCGTTGTGCCACGTAGGTTTGAATGTCTTAGGTGCTTTCATTCTACGTGGGTTAAATTGCTCTCCATAAGTTAAAATAAAATCTCTAATCCCGGCGATCCTAATCATGATGAGATAATAAGCTTATCAAAATATTTTAGTGTCGTTGATCCTTGATAAGTCTGCAACGTTTAAATTAAATCTAATCTCTCAAAGTAAGGCAAAATCGAGCCCAAAGAGTTAGTTACAAACATACAGGTAATAAAAACGTATTAATAAAAAACATTAAATTACTACTTTGTAGAAAGAAAATAAAGAATTTGTTGGGACGATACTAAGTTTGGATCGGTTGAAAGAAAATCAATTTTGTTTAAAAAGGAAAAGAAGTCAAAACGCCTCTCGAAATGTTGTTGAAAAACGGAGCCTCAGAATGGTTGTTTAATGGTCAATCCATTCCGCCTGGCAGAGAGCCAACGACCCTCCAGTCACGCAACACCCGATGGGTTTGATTATTTTCCCTAATTGGGCATTCGCACCGTGAACACGGGGGCGAGAGTTCCCCTCAGCGCAGGCGATTAACAACAAGGAGCAATTACAGGTTACGTGGACAATGCAGGAAAACATAAAGAAAGCTGAACCTGAGCCGGAATTTCATTCAATATGTCATTAGTTTTCTGTGGCCAAAAATAAGAGACTAGCTTTCGTGACGTCAGAATGACGTGCGTTACAAGAGAACGAACCGTGGAGAATTTTAATTACATTTATCTTCCCTATTTTTCTAACAAAAAGACCTCTTGAATAATGAAAAAAAAAGAATTCAAATTTCTCTGTAGGTAATATTTTCAAGCGGTTTTAAGATATTTTTTTTTAATATTTCAGCTGTCAAGTTAAAGTCTGTTGTTTCTTTTCCCACTTGGTCGACAACATAATTTAGCTAAAGTCCATGAACCCGTGTGTTCTCATGGGAGGAGGAAAAGAGGTAGCATCTTCTGTTGTGATGGAGCACCCATAGGTAGAAGTCTGACTTGGCACCGTGACGCTGAAGAAGGAGGGCAGTGCATTACGGGAGGTCTCTTAAGGGGAAAAACCGGAAAATTTCCCCCAGGTAGCCCACGAGGCAAGATGCTGAACATCCCAAACACAATCGAATCTCCTCTTTATTTGAAGCAATGTCTACCGCAAAGCCGCTAGCAGATTGAATATATATATATATCTTCTTCTTCTTCATTGGGGCCACAGCCTCATAGTGGGCCAAGGCCGTATGCCTACTGGCATTTTTCTTTTCTTTACTGGGTAGGGTGGTCAGCTCTCCACCCATCGCTCAATCATATTAGACCAAAACCACTACAAACTTTTAGAGACCAGCCGGACTGGCACTGAATGCCAGAGCGTTAGTAACTCGGTCATAAAGCCCATAAATATACGCCTGACTCGTGGTTCATTGGCAACGTGCGCCTCTGGTACAATCCATTAGCTGCTTTGTTATAGATACTGTTTCAAAAAAAGAGGTGACTCGATGGCATATGTGTTGTTCAGCATCTTGCCTCGTCAGCAGGACTACTTGGTGGGTGTTTTCGGGTTTTCTCCCCTACAATGCGCAAATGCGGGTATTTCCTCGTAAAAGTCCTCCCGGAAGGTACTGCCCTCCTTCTTCAGCGACACGGAGCAGACGTCAGACTTTTATCTACAGGGTTCCATAATAACAGAAACTGCTCCCCTCTTCCCTCCTGCCAGGCGGGATACGACAACAACAACAACAATAGATACACATATTCCAAAATTCTAAGAATTAACGTTAAAACCAAATGTTAAATAAACATTCAATTTTATCTTTCAATAATACAACTAGCCGTAAAGGCAGTAACTGCTTTAGGAGCAAACCAAGTAAGTGTTGAGAAACACTTATCATTGAAGCTTACCAAAATCGCTACATATGACGAAGAATGTTTTATTTGTTGTATAGAGGAATCAAGGTCATTTATGATCATGCTTTAAAAGCTCTCGAGAGACTTTTCTCAGCACTGAAACTAATAAAAAGCTGTCTTGGCTACACGATGAAAAATGGTTTTACAGAATGTTTTCTATTATTGCGAACAAATAAGATTTCAGGACTTACAAATGAAACATCTTTAGCGATTAAAATGTGCAATTTTGTTTTACATATCTTGAACTATTCTATAATTCTTTGCTATCTGTTCATTTGGTAGAGTAATTTTAATAGGATATATATTTTATGTAGGCAAACTTAAAAGCACAAAAGATATCTTTTAAGTGAGGGCAAATATTACACCTTTAAAATAGTAAAAAATACCTTGTTAGTTTAAAAACCATTTTGCAGATATATAAGTTCAACAAAAGTCATTTTATTTTACATTTATTCTAAATTTATTTATAAAGACCGTACTTTATCAAAATAATAAAGAGTAATAATAAAATATAGATAATAATAATATAGTAATAATAATAATAGATAAATAATAAAGTGTCATATAAAAATTTCGACTCAGCAGTCAAACGTCAAGAGTCAAATATTTTTAGCCGACTTTTAGCCCCTGTTTAAAAGTCATGTATTTCTCATTGCTACAGAAATTAAAATGTAAATCCTTTTTGTAAATTTACGATGTAAATTTTTCAATTGTAAATTATATTTACAAAAACGTTTTATATTATAATGTAGAAATTTTTTGAAAATTTAATAAATAAGGCTGGATGTTTGTTTATAGGGTAACAACGTTTCACATATGTTAACAATTTTAATAATTAAAAAATATGAATATTTAAAGTTATATTTAATATAAATTAATATTATATAATTTACACTAAATTATATAATATTAATTTATATTAAATATAACTTTAAATATTCATATTTTTTAATTATTAAAATAATACAAACAATTTTTACAAAATAATACAACTTTTTCTGTTTCCATTATGTTTTATTATATAGTGAAAGATTTACAAAAAATACTGATTAAAATGGCTGAGTTAAATAAAAATCCCATTTTTTTTTAACAAAAAAAAAGTTTTATAACAGTTTCAATACGTTAATGTGTGTTTATAATTTATATAAATCGTTTTATTAATGTATTTGAAATTTCCTGTATTAGTTTTTTTTTTTTATGAGCTATGAAAAAAAAACACATATGATTACTATACTTCTATTTGTATCATTAGTGTTTTTAATAATAATAAATTTAGTTCAATAATTTTATTTTCAGCATTTTGAAGTAGTTTTCTGAGAAATAAATGCATCCGAAATATGTAACGTGGTTAAAAGAATCGAGAAACGTAAGAAAGGAATAAAAATCTTTCAGATAGAAATTTGATTAAAAATGTCAGACCATTTGGAATTACGTAGTCGCTTTTTTCGCAATTCTGAACTGGTAATGATTCGTTTCGTTCAATAAAATCCATTCATTCACACGGTTCTTTTAAATGAAGCCTGAAACTCTGTCTCTATTTTTATTGTGTCCAAGATGAATTTTTGCAATTTGATTAGCTTTAGGGAGTTAAATAATTCAAAATGATGTTGAACATGGTCATTTAATGTAATAGACAAAAATTTCAAACTCTCTTCATACAAAGGAATAAAACTCTTTGATCTAAAACTTTGATTAGAAACGTCAGACCATTTTGGGCATTATGCTTTCGCTTTTTTGCAATTCTGAACTGGTAAAGATTCATTGCGTTCAGTTCAATCGATTCATTCACACGGTTCTTTTAAATGAACCCAATATGTCTATCTATTTAATGTGTCATCATGAATTTTTTTGCAATTTGATTAGCTTTAAGAGCTAAATAATTCAAAATGACATTGAATGCTGTCATTTAATGCAATTGATAAAAATTTCAAACTCTCTTCATTCAAAGGAATGAGCTAAACTCTTTGAAATATCTGGAAAAAACTTTTGATTAGAAACGTCAGTTCAATCCATTTGTTTTTTTAAATGGAGCCCAACATCTCCCTCTATTTATTGGCTTTTTTTGCAATTTTATTCATTGCGTTCAGTTCAATCGAATAAAATTCATTCACACGGTTCTTTTAAATGAAGCCGAAACTCTGTCTCTTTTTTTATTGTGTCAATTTGATTAGCTTTTGGAGTTAAATAATTCAAAATGATGTTGAACATGGTCATTTAATGTAATAGACAAAAATTTCAAACTCTCTTCATTCAAAGGAATAAAACTCTTTGATCTAAAACTTTGATTAGAAACGTCAGACCATTTGGGCATTATGCTTTTTCGCTTTTTTTTTGCAATTCTGAACTGGTAAAGATTCATTGCGTTCAGTTCAATCGATTCATTCACACGGTTCTTTTAAATGAAGCCGAAACTCTGTCTCTTTTTTTTATTGTGTCCAAGATGAATTTTTTTTGCAATTTGATTAGCTTTAGGGAGTTAAATAATTCAAAATGATGTTGAACATGGTCATTTAATGTAATAGACAAAAATTTCAAACTCTCTTCATACAAAGGAATAAAACTCTTTGATCTAAAACTTTGATTAGAAACGTCAGACCATTTGGGCATTATGCTTTCGCTTTTTTGCAATTCTGAACTGGTAAAGATTCATTGCGTTCAGTTCAATCGATTCATTCACACGGTTCTTTTAAATGAAGCCGAAACTCTGTCTCTTTTTTATTGTGTCCAAGATGAATTTTTTTGCAATTTGATTAGCTTTAGGGAGTTAAATAATTCAAAATGATGTTGAACATGGTCATTTAATGTAATAGACAAAAATTTCAAACTCTCTTCATACAAAGGAATAAAACTCTTTGATCTAAAACTTTGATTAGAAACGTCAGACCATTTGGGCATTATGCTTTCGCTTTTTTTGCAATTCTGAACTGGTAAAGATTCATTGCGTTCAGTTCAATCGATTCATTCACACGGTTCTTTTAAATGAAGCCGAAACTCTGTCTCTTTTTTTTATTGTGTCCAAGATGAATTTTTTTGCAATTTGATTAGCTTTAGGGAGTTAAATAATTCAAAATGATGTTGAACATGGTCATTTAATGTAATAGACAAAAATTTCAAACTCTCTTCATACAAAGGAATAAAACTCTTTGATCTAAAACTTTGATTAGAAACGTCAGACCATTTGGGCATTATGCTTTCGCTTTTTTTGCAATTCTGAACTGGTAAAGATTCATTGCGTTCAGTTCAATCGATTCATTCACACGGTTCTTTTAAATGAAGCCGAAACTCTGTCTCTTTTTTATTGTGTCCAAGATGAATTTTTTTGCAATTTGATTAGCTTTAGGGAGTTAAATAATTCAAAATGATGTTGAACATGGTCATTTAATGTAATAGACAAAAATTTCAAACTCTCTTCATTCAAAGGAATAAAACTCTTTGATCTAAAACTTTGATTAGAAACGTCAGACCATTTGGGCATTATGCTTTCGCTTTTTTGGCAATTCTGAACTGGTAAAGATTCATTGCGTTCAGTTCAATCGATTCATTCACGTTCGGTTCTTTTAAATGAAGCCGAAACTCTGTCTGTTTTTTATTGTGTCCAAGATGAATTTTTTGCAATTTGATTAGCTTTAGGGAGTTAAATAATTCAAAATGATGTTGAACATGGTCATTTAATGTAATAGACAAAAATTTCAAACTCTCTTCATTCAAAGGAATAAAACTCTTTGATCTAAAACTTTGATTAAAAATGTCAGACCATTTGGGAATTATGTATTTTTTTTTTTTTTTTTTTTTTTTTTTTTTTTGCAATTCTGAACTGGTAATGATTCGTTTTGTTCAGCTCAATTCGTTCGTTCACGCGGTTCTTTTAAATGAAACCCTCTATTTCATGGCGTCTATGGTGAATTTTTTTCAATTTGATTAGCTTTGGGCAGCGAAACAATCCAAAATAATGTTGAACGCGGTCATTTAATGCAATAGACAAAAATTTCAAACTCTCAATAAATTTGAGACATTTTCTTGAATTTCCGTTAAGGATTTACAAATGAGAGCTATTTCCATTAAAAAAGTTTTCCCTTCCATAAAAACCAAAAATTCCAAAAAGATTCAATGGAAATGTAACACAAAACAAAGCGTTAAAATTAACGAAGACTCCTAACTGTAATAAAGATGTGTTAGGATTGAATTCAGCAAAGATCAGCTATGATAAACAATTTTTATTGAAAGTACTTTGTTTTTATGTGATCAAAAGGACATCAAATTACACATTTACAGGAAAGATCTTGAAAAGTTTCTAACAGGAGCAATAATTCTTACCAAAAAAGTAAAAAAATAAAGAAAATCAGGTAAAAATAAGAATTGATAGAAATGGAAGTGAGGCTAAAAATTATTCAATTACGTCTGAAATTACGAAAGGAAACCCATAAACGACAGAAACTCTCATTACGAAGAGAGAGCAGTAATTGAGAAAAAGAAACTGTTATAATTTTAAACAGCCATTAAGTACTGAAAAAAGAGATTATCGTCACAAAAAATTCAGGATGAGAGAGCATTTTAATGAATATTTCTTCTCTTTTCAATGTTTTTCTGAAGGGAATGAAAAAATACGGAAAAAAAATTTATTTTATTACGAATTATTTCAAGATATCTTTTTTATTGATTGATTTATTTACAGCGAGAGCTGCGCGTGCCGCTAATATATGCAATAAACAGATTCCCAGTAGGAAGGTCTGATGGCCAATTGGCTAGCGTTCTAGCCTTTGGTACCACATGTTTCAGGTTCGAATCCTGGCGGTGGGCTGGACGTTTGTGAGTGGTTCGGAATCCACGTTAAACTGTAGGTCCCGGTCTGTTTAGCCCTCATGAGCATAGAGCAACAAACTAAACCTCAGTAAGTTTAATTTGTCGCTTTACGGTCCTTTTTTGCACGTTCTGGGGAAATTAGGCGGGGGCCTATAGTTTAACATGGATTCCGAACCACTCACAAACATCAATGACACCGCCAGGATTTAAACCTGAAGCCTGTGGTTCCAAAGGCCAGAGCGTTAGCCAATTGACCATCAGGCCTCGATTCCCAGTAGGAGATGATGCCTTCGCGAATTACTTTTACAGTAACTTCCCTGCATTTGTATGTAGCATGGAGCAACACCCCATCAAATAGCCTGGCTATAAACACTATACATGTTGTCGAAATCTCTGACCAGTCGCCTCGTTCCGAAAGGACAATGACTTCATTAAAGGCTAACAGAGTATTCGATTCTAAGTCTTTCAGCCACCATACCGGTAAAGCTCTATATTACTGTGCAATTTACTAATTCATTTCCAACATTTGAATATGAATAGAGCCATTCATTCATTATTGGCGTAACAGACCCATGGTGGACCAAGGCCGTGTGCTTGCTGGCAGATTTGGAGACAGGAGATGTTTTTGTTTTCTTTTTACGGGTAGGGATGTCATCCCTACGTACAACAGTTATATTAGACAGGGGCCTAGCGTTTAAAGTGGATTCTGAATCATTACAAACAAACACAGCACTGCCAACCATGGTACCACCATTTCCAAAGTTCTAGGAATCAATGTTAGAATGAAATGTTAAAGAGGCCATTCAATTGTATCAATTCAATAATACAACTAGCAACAAAGACAATGATCGCTTAGCAGCATACCAAGTAAGCACTGGGAAACTCTTCTGATTCTGAGGGTTATCATGATGCTATTTATCACGAGGAATGTTTTATTTGGTGTATAGAGGAATAAAAGTAATTTAAGATCATGCTTTAAACAGTTGGTCATAAAACAGAGCCATTATCCAAACTCAGAGACTAAAAGGATTTCGAAAGGCTCCTTCCGAAAGGTCTTTATCTCCTGTGGAAGGGTATTTTTGTGGCATACATAATTGGAATGAAAGACCACCAAATAAAAAAATATGGCAAGAACAGCAACAAAAAATGAAACCATCCAATTCGGTTTAGTTAAATCTTCAACAAAATATAGTTTATCAGCAAAAAATTTAAATACTAGATGACTTGACGTCATCAGTTTTTAATAACCATATCCGTTATTAACAAGTAATAAAAATAACTTCTGATAACTTCATTATTTTAAGATATTTTATTAACTTTATTTTAAGTTAAAAATTGCATAAATTATTATTAATAATTTTTATTTTTATTTAAATTAATTAAAAAAATTATTTAAATTTTTTAATTTAATTTTTAAAATTATTTTATTATTTTTTTAAATTATTATATTTTATAAATTATTATTAATAAATTTGTATTTTATTAATTTAAAAAATTTTTTGTTTTATTTTATTAATTTTTTTTAATCAAAAGTTTATTATTTTATTATTTGTTCATTAGTTAGTCAGAATTAAAAAGATAAACCGAATAAAAACTACGACTACTGTAATTTAAAGACGTCATATCCACCATTGTTAAAACAGGTCTCCAAAACTAAGAAGTTTGAGGACCTTTTCATTCAGACGAGACTGTTTCTCTCTAATTTCTAGAAAAGTCATGTCCTCGGAAGATGACGTAAATGAGAATCGCCCTTCAACCTCGGCCTGTTAAGAGGATCATTTGCACGCTCAGCACCACTTAGGTTGAAGGACCTGCTTGTCCTCTGATCGACACTCTTGCCATCGGGGTGAAAGATTGCAAAAAAAATTCTCAGCAAAATTCTCATGAGAAAAGACTTCTTTATTCGCTTTCTTAATAAAATCTCAGTTTAGTGACAACATGCAAACAATAGCATCAAGAGAATCCTAGGACATTAGGAGGAGGACATAAATTCCAACACGGTTGTGGTTTGATGTTGTGTTCAGTGTTTTCAGAAACAAGATAAGATGGGTAATGAATTGTGGCAGCTGTAAGGTAGAAATTTTCTAGATTCCTTTTCATACGAAGCACAAAATAAAAATGCGTAACTAGTAATATGATGAATAACTACAACTTGGATGAAATTATTTCCATTGACTCGCTTCATAATAACTGCCTTTAATGTAGCATATTAAATACCAACTATATTATCATTTAGCAAGTCATCATTAGGTATCATTCTGTAGATGGCAGGATACCTTACAGAATGAACGACATGACACCTGTAAGACAAAAAGCCGCACAGTAGTCTGGTATGTATTGTGTGAAATAATGTCTGTGAATGGATTTACATTAAGAGAAAGGAGGTGGGTAAATGGCTGAAATAAACAAAGAAATGAATGAATGGTGTAAATAGTTATTCAAACAGATGTATTATTAGATTACGTGCACAACGTTAATTAACAGATTAACTAATAGATTAATTAACAGTTTATGCGCACAACGTTAATGCATGTACAGTTGGTGAAATTATTTCAACCGACTCGTTTTATAGAAATATCCTTTAACATAACACATTAAATACCAACTGTATTGTCATTCAGCATGTCCTCATTACTTGCCACTTGGTACGTGACAGGTCAACTCAGAGAATGAACAATATGACGCTGTAAGACAAGAAACTGAAGTAGGTACATGTACTCTAGTCTGTACCCTCATGCGAAATCGTCCCTGTGAATAAATTTACAGGGAGAAAAAGCAGGTGGGGAAATGGTTGAAATAAACAAACAAAGGAATGAATGAATGGTGTGGATAGCTATTGAAACAGAAAGATGTGCACAATGTTAATGTATGTACAATTGGTGAAATTATTTCAACCTACTCGTTTTATAACAAGATCCTTTAATGTAACACATTAAATACCAACTGTATTATCATTCAGCATGTCTTCATTGCTTGCCACTCTGTACGTGGGTCAACTCAGAGAATGAACAATATGACGCTGTAAGACAAGAAACTGAAGTAGGCACAGTACTCTGGTCTGTACCCTTGTGTTAAATCCTCATCTCTGTGAATAGATTTACAGGAAAAAGAGGAGGTGGGGGATGAAATAAGGAAACAAAGGAATAAATGAACTTGGCAGGATACTTCACAGAATGAACGACATGACGCTGTAAGAAAAAAAAAACAAAAAAAACAGAAACGAAGTAGGTACAGTACTCTGGTCTGTATTCTAGTGTGAAATCATCTCTGTGAGTAGATTTACATGAAAACAGTGGATTTACAGTGGGGGATGAAATAAGGAAACAAAGGAATGAATGAAGAGTGTAGATATTTCTTGCAACACAACGATGGCCATAATGTTAATATATACCCGATTTGCCTACTGTAATTGAAGTAGGCTACATCAAGCTTGCACTGCAAATCAGTTAGGTTTCTAGCAAAGGTGTAGTCGGTGGTGGTGTTCTCAAAGGCTTTAATTCAGAAACACGCTTAGCTTTAGCGATAATCCAGTTTCTACGTTCTTCATTTCAGAAATAAAGAATCCGTCTAGCCACAAAACAACACCCTGTCAGATGTGCGCAGCTAATTAAAATTAAAAGTGTTGAAAAGAAAAATCAATTGTTGGGCTTCTGTCTGTGAAATATTCGAAAACGGCTGCAGGCGCCAATGAGGAAGTCAAATAAATCCATAAATAAATGAAAACATTGAAATAAAGTAGAAGGTAGACAAAATAACTTCAACTCGGTAACTTAATCTCTAATAACAATCTTGAATTTCCTTGTACTCGACGTTGCTTTCCACCCATCTGCACATAAATAGGATGTGTACTTTTCTTGTGTTAGAATTTTGAAAATATTTGTCTTCTGTAGTTTTCCTGTTTATCCAGCCATGAAGGGATGAACCACTAGAGACAGAACAGTGCATTTTGTTTCATTTTAATACGTAAAATAGGTGTCTTCCCAGAATCCTAATGGTATAGAGATATGGAATTCCACTCAAGATATTGGATTAGTTAGCAGTTATTAATTAGTGGAATTAGTTATCGGAAAAGTTAGCAAATCAAATGGAAAATCCATTATTACATAAAATCCATACTTCATATACAGTGAATGTATAAAATATTTATACAATTTTATTTTTAATTAAAAAGTGCCTGAAATTTCAGTCAAATAATTTTTTAAACATATACGTTTATTTCATTGCTTTAATTAACACCTATTTAGAACAAAAAAGGGGCGATTTATCTAACAATGTAAAAAATATTGGTATACAAACCAATTTACTAATTTTGTTACAAATAATTTACAATTTAAACTTAATTTCATATTTTGGCTTTTATAACTTATAGTCTTTATGGGTTCGGCCATTTTTGAAGTAACTGAATTCGATATGAAATTCAATTGTAACAGCAATTTTAAGATAACCTTTACTAGAAATAGATCATAATATTTGCTATCTATTATACTAAAACATCTTACAATTGCTCAATTGAATTGGCATCCGACAACTGCGGATATCAAACAAAAGGAATGCGTGTAATAAATTCATAATAAATTTGCATTTTTCGCCTGTACGAATACATTTTACGCCCTCGAACTTTAAAAATTTAGAATTTTTTATAAAAATAGAATTTTTTAATAATATTTCAGAATTATTTTTTGTATTAGTTTTTTAAAATCTTACAATTTTATTAGAATTAGAATTTTAATAATAGAATAATTAATATTTTATAGAATTTTAAAGTATTTAGAAGTTTTAGAAAGAAAGAAAAATAGAATTTTAGAATTTTTTTTAGAATTTCTTCTCAGAATTTAAACGAAAAAAATTTCAGAATTTTTTCTTAAAATTTAGAAGAACAGTATTTTAGAATTTTTTTCTTAGAATTTAGAAATTTTTGAATTATTTTTTAAGTTTAGAATTTTTAAAATTTTACAATCTATTAATAGAATCAGAATTAGAATTTAAAAATTTATTTAAAATTTTTTAATAGAAGTAGAATTTTTTTAATTATTTTTAAGTTTAGAATCAACTAATATAATCAGAATTAGAATTTTAGAATTTTTAGTTAACGTCTAATAAAAAATATATTTTATGACTTTTTTAGAATTCCACGAGGTATCGTACATTTTTTTGTAAAATAATTAAAATCAATATTTCCTGAAAACATTTTTTTTTAATTTTTAAACAATAGAATCATTCACATACAAAATTTAAATGTGTAAGTTTGCGTTCATCTCAGGAAAGGTTGATTGCGTATAAATAATTATTTTCTGCACCCTACCCCCCCCCAAAAAGTGCTAAAGCTAAACTAATGATTTATTAATTATAGCACTCTACCAAAAGCATTAGATCTAACAGAGCTACAAGTTAATGAATTGTTTGAATGACATATATTCCAGTGTATAAGCCGCGGATTTTTAGAACCTTTTTCTAAAACTAATGCACGGGGTTAGATTTATACACTGGTCTGCTCCTTTTCGAAAACATGGTGGTACTTTTTCACTAGTCAGGCACAAATGATGCATCGCCAAATATCGATAGATAAAGCACGTTTTTAATTATCTAGTTTGCATTTCCTATGTTTATGAAAAAAAATTGTAATGAAATAAGTTATTCTTTATGAAAATGAGTTGTTCGAAATTTGCTTTTATTACTGGTTTGTTGTCTTGTCGCCAAAATGAAAAATCTGAATTTGGCGAAATTTTCGCCCGAATTTGGCGAAAAAATAAGTCCAAATCTTAATTTGGCGAAAAAGTTCCAAAAAGTACACCATAAATAATAATAGAATATCGTAAATAATGAACATTACAGGAATCTTTTTGCTTATGGGTACAAAATATCTCATCACCTTTCAAAAATTGATTTTTCAAAAATATTATTAGAAAATAATTAAGAATTTTTGAAACATTTTAAAACAAACAGCATTTAAATCGCACAAAAATAATTATTACAGTAAAAAAAAAAAAGGAAAATCTCAAAAGTGACTCTTTAACATGTCCTTTAATTTTTCAACGTGATTTTCTGAATTTCTGATTTATACATTTTCCCGCAAGATTATTTTAAAAGTTATGACTGTGCAATTATAAAAATCTGCATTTTCTACTTATTTAAGTTTTATTAACCACTTTTTTATTATTCAATTTTTAATTTGACTAAAATCTGTCTAACAGAAAATTTTAGTATGAAATATATAATTTTTCTACGAGCAAAAACGAATAAGCTACTTGTTTATAAAGAAAACAATACAAAAAACCTATTTTGCTAAGTCTTCATTTTCTCCTATATGAAAGTAGTTGTAACTACATTTTAATCAATGTTCGTTTTAAAATAAACCTAATGAACAAATATTTAATATAAATGGCAGAAATAGACATTATAATTATTAAAAAATTTCAAAACTATTAAATTCAACGATTCAATTTACAATTAAACGACTTACAATTACAATAAAGCTTTATTAGACTAAATAAAAAAAAATACAAAAATGGATAAGTCGACCTGATTTTGAATGAGAATAATCTCAGAATGAAAATTTCTGCTTCAAAAAAATTTTATCTTGATTTACATTTCATTTCATAGCTACCCATCCACTTTTGCAGGAAAAATTTCAATGATTTTGGACAAAATGGAAATTATAGATAAAAAAACGTGTATATATATATCCAAATAGAAAAGATTGCATTTAATAAAGTGTCAAAAGGCACATGGACAAATTGTTCTTGGAAGTCTTTATGTTATGTTATTGATTTCCTTACAAATGCTTTTCTTTTCGGTTAACATTTTAGCTGTCGATCTCTCGCCGGCGAGGTGATATAGCGTTAACGCTAACGACCCAATCACATACCCGGTATTAAGCACGTTTTATGAAATTTTCAGTGGCCAAACACGCATTTGCACGGGAAGAGCTGCTCCTTAACATTTAGTCTCCTCTTAAAAACGTTATATATATTTTAGGAATGTCTACTGGTATTAGCGTGGAATAAAGGTTACTACTACACGACACCACATCACATCACTGTGCCTAGAGCTGAGTTGCCCCTTTGCAGTTTGGGAAGGATGTGGGTGAGAAGTCTGATTGGGCTCTGCGCTTATATGAGACCGGGACCTACGGGCTTAAAGTGGATTCCGAATCCCTACAAATATCATTGACATCGCCGGTTTTCGAACCTGAAACATGTGGTACCGTGGGCCAGAACGCTAGGCAATCGATCATCAGGTCCCTGGAGTAAAGGTTAGCAGCTGATTGTTTATTAGTTATAAAATAAATTCTTTTAATATGCGTAAATAGTTCTACATGCTAATCACGCACAACTCCCCTCCCTCCCCCCATAAAAAAAGAAAAAAAAATGAATCTTCTAACAGATGATGAAATACCCTCTTACAGCATGATGAAATTGCAAATGTATTGGCTGAGCTTTAAGACTATTACCCGAGTGATGTTAGTTGTGACAGCGTTGAGAAGGTGACCAACAAACAAACTGTTTGCAAACATAGTAATAATATCATTGTAACTAACTTACTAATTCGTTTATAATAAATATTTGAAGTGATAAAGTATCATACAAAAATAATGCATTTTATCACTTATTTTCATTATTTTGTTTAATTTTTAGGGTGCATTACTTTGTTCTATTTTCCAGAGCGTAATATGACATTTAGGAAATAGTTCTGTGACGCGTTACTCTTAGTCAAAATGTTCTGCAAGGAAAGACCTAAATATTATTTCAGCTATTTTTTTGTCAGTGGTGTAAGTCCATTTTTGACAAACAGTTAGTTAAAGATAACAATGAATTCAATCTGCTTTGAGCTTATTTATAAACAGTTCCCCCCCAAAAAAGATCCTTTGAAATTTTCATCATTTTGTCAGTATAAATTTACGTAGTGAATGAAATTACAGATAAAATTATTTTGAAAGAGGACTTACACCACTTTCAAAGTAATTATATTTGTCATTCCATTAACTACTCAAATTTCTACTGACAAAACGATGGCAATTTTGAAAGATTTTTTTTTTTTTTTGAAAGGGGGAACTGTTTAAAGATAAAAAGTTTATAGTAGATTGTATTCCTTTTTATCTTTAACTTTTTGTTAAACATGGACTTACACCACTTTCAAAGAAAAACGGCTGGTTTCACCGGGAATGAGAAACAATGGCGCGAGTTGAGCTGTCAGATAATCTGGCTATTTATAGCCTATCAAGTGGCTGGATGGATGGAGCCTCGTTCAAAGTGCCAACAGAGAACTAAGATGCTTCGCAATTAAATGGGCCTAAAGACAGTGTGAAGGCTTCCTATTTAAAAAAAAGATCTTAATAAAATAAAGTTTAAAAGAAAGGATATGTTTTAGGAAACGACCCGGTATCGAAAGAATTTCGACAAGCAAATTCAAAAATACCCTCCTCTCACGAATACATACACGTTAAATATGTAATTCTGAAAATCCATTTAATTGTTAGAGTAGGTAGGTAGAGGGTTCCTCTGATGCCTACCCACATAAATGATCCCACAAATTTAGAAAGAGAGAAGAAAGCATAGTATAGAGAAGAAAGTATGCATATTAAACGTACAATCTCTTAAACATTGAGAAGAGTAGACTTTAAATGGAACTCGACATCTGTCGTGTCGATGTGGGTGTTAATATGTATTCATAAATATTTTTGAGTATTAAGGTAAAATTGTTTAATATCATTATATAATTCATGTGTTTTAATGGTATATTTTATGTATGTCTGTCGATATGATATTTTATATGATTGTCTCTATCTATTACTGGATGAGAATAGGATCTTATCAAAGAATGACAAGTTCCCGCTGAAACGGGTTCTTTGCCGCAGCTGCGAATTTATATATCTTTGCGCGGTATTTTAATTGGCGGAGTCTTGCGAAACTTCAAAGCACAGGTGGTCAAGAGCGAAAGTTTATTAAGACAGCTATGACTTGTGAAATTATTTGTTCTCTCGTATTTATTGTTACAAGAAATCCAAACAGAAACAGAAGGTTTTGGTGGCGGATAGGAAGATAAGTACACATGTTATGGAAAATGTCATCTTACTGGTGAAATTGACCTTTGGCTAACCAAAAAGAACCAGCCGCCTTTTCGAAATGCAGTATTACATATAAATGTTCAGATATTTGATTCACTTGTTCTAACATAATGGTAATTGTATGACGTATTTAATTGTCTTTAATTGTAAATATTAATAAATACATATTATTTATTATTTAAAATCATGAAATTTGCTTTAGATGTATTTCAAGTTTCCTTCTCAAAGTCTCTGATTGCATTCGAACTTGCAGGTTTATTTTGTGGTATGGGTTATTGCGGATTTTGCGGTATATTACTGAATAGGTTATTGAAGTATTTTAAGGGTTTATTAAGTGTTTTTGGGAGACGGTTTATTGTGTTCTTTCTAGGTACGAGTGATTGTTATTGGGGCTTAAAGCTTAAAGTCTAAAACGACACCAAACATCATTGATGTGCTAACACTAGCAGCGTATTTATAGTTTTGGTAGTTATAGTGCTTAGACCTGATTTTTCAACTTAAAGTTGTATTTGTTGTACTTTATTTTAGAATGCTTAGATATATAAGACTTAATATTCCGTTGTATTTAAGTTTTTGTGTTCAATACAAAAACCAAATGGAAATTGACAAGAAATGAACTAGAAACACAATCACTTTCGCACAAAAATGATTGCAATAATATTCGCTATACGCAAATTGTATAAAAAAAACCTCATAACATTAACAATGCAAAAGCCCTGAAGTGACCTACATTCAAATCCTTCTAAAAAACGTTAAAAAATGTACAGGATACAAGGTCAGCATAAACAGTCGATACGAAACTAAAAATCATTAGACAAACACAAATACCAAAAGAGTGAACATCTAGAAATGCATTGGTATTGTAAAAAAAGAGCAGAAATATATATACACAATATACAATATAAGGGTGTGAGATATATTCTCCGGGATATCTGTTAAATCCAAAATAATTAGTAAAACAAATAAAAATGCTTATAAAAAATCTAAAACATAAAAGAAAGAAATTATAACATTTGAGAATAGCTTTATCAAGAAACATATACCCTCAGAGTAATATACACCATGTTATTTCTGCTTCCTCCTAGGATCCAACATGGAACAGACAAAACAACTTTTCTTTTAGAGTTAATAAGTTGTATTACTGAAGAGTGCTGTATAATATAAGAGTGCTGAAGAGTATATATATATATATATATATATATATATAGGTATATATATATACGATAAAGTAGAAAAGTTGCTTTACATGAGATGATGTCATGATGTCTCCAGCAAGGAAATTCTTTTGGGAACTATCTCTCCGGTGAATTGATTCGAAAGACGAAAGCTCTTAGTTTTCTTCACAAAAAGGAATTGGATGATTATCTCGAGAAAAAATCTGTAAACACGAGAAGAAAAAATATTCTTTCCAAAAACTTTTCCACCAAAGATTCCTTCCAAAATATTAAAAAATTAGAAAAATTATTGATTGATTGATCGCATCGTTAGAAATCAGATCATAATCTCGTATGAAATGATATTTAATTTTTGAAAAAATCGAAACAGAAAGAAAGACCAAAGAGGAATTTTGAAGACCAAGGAAAGATATTTTCTTCTCTTTCATAAAAAGATTTAAATGTGAAAAACATCTATGTTATTTTTGTATAATTTATGAATAATTTGCATTACGAATACGTTAGGTTTGTCGCTCTACGGTTACTTTTTTGAACACTTTAGGCTATGATGGTACCGAAAGCTTAACGTTTATTCCAAATCACTAACACCAGGATTGAGGATATGAACCTGAAGCCTGTGATACCAAGGGCCACACTGCTAGCCAATTGGCCATCAGGATACTCATTACGAATAGGAGAAAATAGGATACAAAAGATAAATAAATGTTCTTCATGAATTGAAGATTAATTGTTCTTGGAGGTAAGGAAAAATTCTTCTAATCAGCTTTTAACTCAGTTTCACAAATGGCAAACAAAACTGCACCTATGGCACACGTGAGTCGAACTACATGGTGGGAGTTTTGTGGGTTTTTCCCATACAATACGCAAATGCGAGGTAGTTCCCCCTAAAAGTCCTAAGGCCAATCCTTTCCCCTAAGGCTCTGTCCTCTTTCTTCGGTGACTCGGATCCAAGTCAGACTTCTACATATGGGTGATCCATCACAACAGAAGCTGCCACCCTGTGTGTGTCTAATCCCCATTCATGACACTGAGGATTAGACACACACAGCAAAAAACATGAGTTTTGAAGTGAATGTGAAAAAATATTTGCTTAAAAACACTCAAACTTTCTTTAATGCGTTATATGTCTAAGACTAGAAGCTCATAAAACAGAATACGCAACAAAATATTATTATTGATTTTCTTACGACTTTATAGTTCCCTCAATTTTGTGATTTTTCATTTTTAAACTTTATTTTCAAAACATTGTTAGTCAATTATTCTAAATATTTCTAATTTGCTTACTAGCCTGATACTTTTCTTAAATCATAATGTTTTCCTTACTACAAGTTTTAAATATCAGTTTTCATAGATCTTAAAAGAACTGGTTCATTTTGAAAATCCATGGGAATGATGAAATGATCACAAAATAATGATACGAAATCGTTTTTTCCAATCTCAAATACATATGCATTGAATGCTACGATTTGATTGGGCTTTTGTGTTACTGTTCAAACATTTTTTACGACGTCTAGAATCATTAAAAGTTTTTGTCTTTAAAATTTTGACAGCATAAAAACTAGATTTAATAAGCCTATTAACTAAGATAATAGGACATCCAAAGTATGACAGCCAAGCACATTTAAAAAGAAAAATTTCACTAAGAAAAAAAATGATCTGAAAACTATCGTAAATTGACCACAATTTTAGCCGAGTGTCCCATGTCTATTCCTTAGAGCAGTGGTTATTAAACGTTTTTGTTTTTTCAACATTTTTTTGAATTAAAAATTTTCTAATTACCCAATCCTCGTTTTGCGAAAACCATAAGAAAAAGATACTATGTGAAGTCAAAATTTGTTATACACTTCTGATAAACAATCGTTAAAAACATAAATGCAAATAATCGCAAGAACTAAAAATTAAATAAAAATTATTGTAGTGCTTACATCATTGTAAACAAGTAATATAAAAAAAAAAATTTTTAGGTCAATTCCTACTTTTTTTTTACTCTATTGCAGAAAGTCCTTATAAATAATTTCATTCATTTTTTAAGTTTATATGGCGCCATCTATTAGTATATATAATCAACTTAAATCTAAAAAAACAACTAAAATTATTAATTAAATTTAATTAATGAATCAATATTTGAGAAAAACAGTATTAACATCAAGTGCCATCCATCCACGACAAAAAACTTTTTAAAAGTTTGAAAAATTTATTTGAGCTTTAATGGATGAATAAAAAGTATTTTATTAACGATTGAAAATTTGAACAAGATACATATAGGGAGAGTGTGAGCTAATAGAAGGAATTGAAAAATAATTGAGCAAAGAATAAATAAATAATATTATTAACTACAAGTTAAAAAGGTTAACTTTCAACATGGAAATAGAAAAAAGTTTAAAGGGAGCACTTTTTTAAAGAGGCTTTATTTCAAAAGTTTTTTTGTTCCTTTAATGAATCACTCTCTTAAAAGACCTAAAACTGCAGTTTGAAAGCCTATTATTCTAAAGGTCTGAATAAACTCTCTAGTAACACTATAGTATTTTTTAGTTAAAATGAAACTTTTAGAAGAATTACGGTTGTTTTAAATGTACCACTTTTACTACGGTTTTATATTTTTTTCTTCCTTAGTGTCATTTTAGATTTTCAAAGTTTCCATTTTCGAACATTTCTCGAAACTCTTTTAAGAACCACGACCCTTGAGGACTTCAGTTTGAAAACCATTGTAATATGAATAAACTCTCTAATAATTTTTTTTTTATTTAAAAAAACTAATATTTTAAAGGATTTAATATTATGATAAATTTATCATTTATTTTGAGTATCATTTATAGTATTTCACAGTATCTTATTTTAAGTATCATTTTTAATATGGTTTTATATTTCCTTCCTTAATGTTATTTTTATTTTAAATGTGCTCATTTATTATTTAGGTATAAATAAAATTATTTTAAATAGGTATATGCCATTATATAGTTTTAATCATTTTCAGTTAAATGTCAATTTATTTGAACAAAAAAAACAATTGAAAAAAAAACATCCAGAGAGTGTTTGGTTGGCCCTCTCTCATTTTTTTACACCCTTTAAGCTAATTAGACCATGACCTACAGTTTAATGATGATTTGGAACCCTAGCGAACATCCGTGACACCGTACAGAATTCGAACCTGAAGCTTGTGGAACCAAAGGAATCTGAAACAGTCAATCTGAACTCAGAAAAATACTTTTAAACCAGGGTTGGCCAACCCAAATGACCTCGGGGGCCACTTCGGAAACGCATCCTAACTGCAGGCCCCATATACAATTATATATTCCACTATTAAATTTAGACCCACTATAGACATTTTTTTAAGTGAAAAAATGAAACATAATGAGTTATTATTCTTACATACACACATAGATAATATAATAATAATGATACTGAACGCACATTGTAAAGAAATATATAACACTCAAAAGGAAATATAAAAAATATTTAAATATAAATGAAATAAAAAAAATTAAATGATTAAAAAATATTTGCTTGTTATATTAGATGTTCCAAGACGCGCGAACATCATGAGTTCACAGAATATACACTCATGTCCATAAATTAAGGATAATGAAGTTCAGGCATAAAAAGAGACAGAAGCAAAACAAATTTGACTTATTTGTAAAGTCTATTTATTAAACAAAAGGTAAAGAGCAAAAAAGATGCTATATGTTTGACATAATTATTAAAAATCAGTGATTTTTACCCCTGGAGCAAATTTCAAAAAAGAACCTATTTACAAAAAACAGTATAACATGGTTAGTATGATGGTTAATATGGAGTATGTCTCCCGGACGATGCAATACAGGCCTTACAACGCCTAGGCATGCTGAGTATCAAATTATCAATCTGATCTTGGAGAATATTACACCACTCATCAAGCAATGCCCGCCGAAGTTCCGGTTGACAGGTGGGAGGGGGTTGACGGGCTGCAATTCGTCGGCCAAGGATATCCCACACATGCTCTATTGGATTTAAGTCCGGTGAGTATGCTGGCCAATCCATACGGGTGATATCCTCCAATTGAAGGCATTCGTCTACAATTTTTGCACGGGGAGGACGGCCTTGTCATCCATAAACAGAAATTCAGTACCCATGGCGCCCCGAAACAAACGTACATGTTGTTCCAGAATGACATCCCGATAGATGTGGCCTGTCATCGTTACACTCTGAACATGCAGGTCAGTTCTGGAACCAAGAATAATTCCTCCCCAAACGAGCCATCCTGCACCACCGTAACGGTGTTGTTCTATTGTGTTCTCTTGGTGGTAACGGGTACCTGGCGCTCTCCATATGAAGGTCCGGCGAGAATCAGACTGCAAACTAAACCTGGACTCGTCGGAAAACATCACACAAGACCACTGTTGCGGTATCCACAATGCATGCGCTCTTCTCCAGGTTAATCGCAGGCGACAGTGAGTTGCGGTAAGTGGAACACATCTGACAGGCCTACGAGCATATAGACCAATGTGCCCTAAGCGTCTGTACACGGTCTGCCTTGAAACTGTCGTACCGGTAGCTGAAGAGAGCTGACGAGACAGGTCTGATGCTGTGCTCCGTCTGTTTCTTTTGGCAGTAACTGCTAAATACCGGTCCTCATTCGGCGTTGTAACTCGGGGGCGACCTGTGCTGTAACATCTACTCACATTACCATCATCTTGGAATCGTTGCCAAAGCCTGGAGATGACACTCTGGGCGATTCCAAGTTCCTCTGATACTTCCAGCTGGGTACGTCCACATTCCAGTCGTCCGATAATTCTACCACGTAAAAAATCATCCCAATGCTTCCTTTGTGCCATAACTATGCGGTTATTGCACTGAAAGGCTTTTAAAGCGCTTGTGAACAATTTTACTTCTTTGCCACCATTGCTTATATACCCCTCTCTTACACTCTCGTCATTGTGACGTACTATCCGCGCCATCCGGTGGTTTCCTGTAATTTGCATATTCTTCTTCAAAATGTGTGTGATAATTCTACAGGTGAAATTTTTATTTTAGAGTTCAATTTCTGTGTGATTCTGAATTATCCTTAATTTATGGACATGAGTGTAATTTAATTATTCTGCGAACTCTTAAATGAAACAGGCAATATCTGTTCTATATTCGCAAGAATATTATTTTGAAATCAATTTCGATAGTTATGTTTTAAATATACATTGGTTTTCATTCCTTTGGCCATTATAAAATATGTTTTGTAAAAGTGTGATAAATCTCACGGGCCGGAAAAATATTCAAGGCTGGTTGGCCACCCCTTAAACCCTTTCTGAATTGAGTCCCAGGTTTGCTATTTTTTTTTTTTTTTTTTTATCGTGAAAGAAAAACTTTCCCACCGCCAAGAAAACAACTTCTCACGAGCAACGCAATCGAACGTATTATGGATGTCGTTCAAAACAAAAAAAACGATTCGATTACGTCTGTTTCTAAAAAAAAAAAAAAAAAGAAAGAAAGAAAAAAAAAAAAAGGAAGAGAACGACGTCATGCAATCCATTTTCGACAGCCACCCTAAATTAGCACGAGGAAAGAAAGTTTTGACTTTCCTCCTTTTTATTTTTATTTTTTATTTTTTATTAAATAAAACATGGTGGCCTTGGTTTTTACCTGCTGGCTCGAAAAAGAACCTTTTCAAAAGAGCTTTGCTTAACAGGAAGCACGAGACCACGAGGTAGGGAAAGAGTGAACAGATTCCTGCTTCTATTTTCTTTTCTTTTCTTTTTCATTCTTTAATTGAACGACGCAACATAAACTAAAGGAAGCAAAAGAGTGTTATGGAACAAAAAAGAAAAAAAAGATCATCTAATGTAATCAAATGTTGAGCAGCAGCTGTCTGGTGTTCGAAAACAAAACAAACTGAACTTTTTGACGAGCGATAACTCGTGCAAATGTTATCAGGAAAAAGTTCGAATTCGAAAAAACATTCCATGCGAAGTAGTGTGATATCCAGAGGTCGATCAGCAGAATTATAAAAGAGAGCTTTCGATTTGAAGGATAACGACTAGAAAGAAAAACAGTTTGAAGAAAGATGACGGACGTGAAAAAGGAGAAAATAATGGGCTCAGCAAAATTACGGCATCGGACAGGAAAAAAAAATTGCAGCTGCAATCACTTTGAAAGGAAAGACGAATAAAAAATTACACTTGTCCAATAAACAGAAAAAAAATTATTAAGGTATTTTTAATTTTTCATACCATATTCTATAGATCAATACATTTATTCCAAGATATTTATTAAACTCTTCTATGATTTTAATAACAATTGATTAAGAAAGAACTGTTTCATTTTAAAATGCCTTGTAGTGTTATTTAAGATTATTCAATTATTTTAAATTATTATTGATTAACACCTGAATAAAATTTAATAGATTGTGATTTTTACGATTACGATTACGCCGATTCACGATTGAAAATTAAGTCATAAAAGATAATTTATGACTTCTTTTTTTAAATAGAATTGTTAGGCATAGTCTATGGCATGTTATTCACGGTAACGTAATGTTTATGAACATAATCCAGAACGATTTTATTCATAAAGCCATACTACAAAGACTCTCTCGCACGCAATTCTCTGCTGGACAACAGTGTTTTCTACATCATGCATTGGAGGGTAAATTTATTGCATGAAAAAACTGTAATCGCTGTCCTTGTAACAAGAAATTTCACCAAAATAAATACAAAACAAAAATATTCTTTACGTAGATCTAAAATATAGTATACTATATTCTCTATTTTTTTTTAATTAATTTTACACTAACGTTTAATTTATAATTCAAATTTAACATTATACATGGGATGTTATTCATGGTAACATAATGTTTATGAACTTAATTCAGAACGATTATATTTATGAAATCATACTAGAAAGACTGTCTCGCACGCAATTCTCTGCTGGACAACAGCAGAAATGATTGAAATTTACTGCATGAAACCATAATCGTTATCCTTGTAATAAGAAATTTCACTAAAATAATTATAAAACAAAAATATTCTATGTGTAGATCTAAAATATTCAATATTCTCTACTTTTTTTATTATTAATTTTACATTATTGACGTTTAATTTATGATTTAAATTGGGCATTGTCTGTGAGATATTATTCATGGTAACATAATGCTTACGAATATAATCTGATATCTTTTTCATGAAGCCATACCACAATGAATGTCTCAATGAATTTCTGCTGGAACAACAATGTTTTCTGCATCATGCCTCGGAGATAAATATGCTACATGAAACAGTAATCGCTATCTTTGTAGTAAGAAATTTCATCAAAAGCTGTAATTACAAAATAAAAATATTCTCTAAATTATGTAGTTCTGAAATGTAACATATCAATTCTTTTTATTATTAATTTTACACTAGCGTTAAATTTATAATTTAAGTTGAGCATTATTCATGGGATTCTATTCATGGCAACATAATGTTTATGAACATAATCTGCAACGATAAGCCATATTACAAAGATAATCTGATAAGCCATATTACAAAGATAATCTAATAAGCCATACTACAAAGATAATCTGATAAGCCATACTACAAAGATAATCTGATAAGCCATACTACAAAGATAATCTGATAAGCCATACTACAAAGACTGTCTCGCATGCAATTATCTGCTGGACAACCGGTACAGACAATGAAAAATTGTCTTTGATTGTTGAGTTTCGAAGCAAGTTCCAGAATCTAACATGTCCTCCACCATGATGGTCCAGTCGAAAATAAAAATGATAAAGTGTCAAATAATCGATAGAGAATATTTAAATTTCATGAATAATGGTAACCTATTCACGCCAAATTCAAAGTAGACACAAGTATTCTGACGAATAACACGTCGGGTTTCGGATATGACAGATCTAGGTTCGAAACTCCCAAACGAAGTTAGGACTCATGTATCTGTAATGAGCTATTAAAATTATTTTAACAAAATTAATGAATAAAAATTGTTAATATATCCATTATTACCAGATTTGTATCAGTTTTAAAGTATTTTAAATAATTTGTGACGCTATTTTTTTTTAAAGGAAGGTAGATACTATGATTATATATTAGCATAAAATGCACATTCAATCAGCCCATTTAATATATAGCAACTTGACACAATCTTAGAATGTTATCGAATCAGACATACGTGTAAGATAGGAAACAAAATAAAGGCCAAGTGAAGCAATAGTGATACAACCTAAAATGCCACTCCTATTAAATAAATCCAATGTAAGCGAATGTGTTTGTCCTAAAAGTGTGCATCTTTAATGCGACTCTAAAACGAAAATGTTTTAAGCATGACTTATAAATGAAAACATAAAAATAACATAAAAATGTAACAGATACCACAGACACATAAACATAAAAATTAAACAGATACCACGAAACCTGATGATCTACTTCTCAACATAAAAAGAGCATTATTAATATTTGTAGAATACCCTGAGATTTAAACTATAATAGATAAAAAAAAAAATACAATAGGAAGGGCCTTCAATCCATACAAAAGATTAACAAAGAGCGAAAGTTTAATGTGATGCGGAAAGCTTTATTCGTTAATATCTAATCACAGTTCATGAAAATATATTTTATTGATTGTCGCTGAAAGATGAATCCTCAGTCAAATGCTTCCAACGATGTAACTCGATAAAATGGATCCTCTATTTTCATTCAAGAATGTGCCATAATGGCATTACATAAAAAGACTTTCCAAACCAGCATCTAACAAGCCGATTATCCACGCGCGTGAATTTTTCTGGTCAAAGGATACGGTCAACCCAATTTAATGTTATAATATAAATAAATGGAAATTAACAGGAATAGTTTCTAATAAATACAGATTGCTACTTTCTGGCGGGTAAAAAAATCTTTAAATATGCGTTCTCACGAGCTTGATTTATATTTTAAATGTAAAATAAATATCAAGCACATGAACACAACAAATGTATTTATGCAATTATATTAAATATGAATGCAAATAAGAATTTTAAATGTAAATGAAATTTTCAATGTATATTAAGCCCGTGAACACAAGAATGTGTTTATCCAATCCATTTAGTAAAAACCAATCACACCATTTAATACTTATGAATAAAACGTAGAGAATTTGTATAATATCCCATTATTATACATATTTTAGAATATTTAAGATATAATTGATGAAATAAATGCAATGGAAAAGGCCTTCAATCTATCCGAGATATTATCAAAAACGAGGAAAAGTTTATCATCATGCGGAAAGCTTTATTCGTTAATTATTTCATTCTTTATCTAATCTTAGTTGATGAAAATCTATTTTATTAATGCTCGCTTAAAAGAGGAATACTTTGTCAAATGCGACCAACGATGTAACTCAATAACATGGACCATCTATTTTCATTCATGAAGATGCCATAGTGGCATAACATGAAAATACTTTCACAGCCAGCATCTGACAAACCGACTCTCCGCGCGCGTTAATTTTTCTGGTCAAAGTATACGATATTATGCAAAACAATTTAATGTTCTAAAATAAATAAATAAAAATTAAACAATAATAGTTTCTAATAATCACAGATTACTACTTTTTTGTGGGTGTAAAGTCTTTGAATTTTAAATGTAAAATAAATATTAAGCACGTGAACGCAAGAATGTGCTTATACAATTCATTTAGTAAAAACCCATCATACCATTTAATACTTTTGAATAAAACGTGGAGAATTTATAGAATATCCCATTATTATACATATTTGTAAAATATTTAAGATATAATTGATAAAATAAATGCAATGGGAAAGGCCTTCCCTCGATCCGAGATATTATCAAAAACGAGGAAAAGTTTATCATTATGCGGAAAGCTTTATTCATTGATTATTTCACTATTTATCTAATCTCAGTTGATGAAATCTATTTTAATTCTGCTCGTTAAAAGATGAATACTTTGACTAATGCGACCAGCGATGTAACTCGATAACATGGACCCTCTATTTTCATTCAAGAAGATGCCATAATGACATAGCAGGAAAAGTCTTTTCCAACTAGCATCTGGTAAGCCAATTCTCCGCGCGTAAATTTTTCTGGTCAAAGTATACGATATTATGCAACACAATTTAATGTTCTAAAATAAATAAATGGAAATTAACAATAGTAGTTTCTGATAAACAGAGATTACTACTTTTTTGTGGGTGTAAAATCCTTAATTTTTAAATGTAAAATAAATATGCGACCAGCGATGTAACTCGATAACATGGACCTTCTATTTTTATTCAAGAAGATGCCATAATGGCATAGCATAAAAAGATTACCCCTAAAGATGGTCCGCTGTGTGAATTTTTTTGGACAAAGGATACAGTCAACCCAATTTAATGTTCTAAACTAAGTAAATAGAAATTAACAAGAATAGCTTCTAATAGAGGCATAGTATTACCTTCTAATGGATGCAAAATTCTTGATTTTAAATATAAAATAACTATCAAGTAAGTGAACACAATGTATTTATGCAGTTCATTTAATAAGAACCAATCGATCCATTTAATACTCATGAATAAAACGTAGATAAAATGTTCGATAACTAAATCGAAATCATTCATTCTATTGTTACTGTATTTTTTCAGTAAGCAATTCGATATTTGTTAAGGTATCCAGGGTTTTGTAACCAGATTCAAATCATGGTTTTCGTGAAAAGATAAATCGATTTTAAAAAATAAAAAAATGTTTTTTAAAGAGGAGGCATTTAGCTATCGGAAAAAGATTTGAATTCGTTTCTAAAGACATTAGAATTCGAGATTCGATTCGTTTAATCCCTAGCTATTATGATACCGAATTCATGCATACAAAACTTTCAGCTAAAATTTCGGAAAAACTGTATTTTTTTTCTAGACAATCCTACGATTACGGTCATAACTATTATAATCGTTTTCTGAATAGAATGAAATTTTCATAGAGTTAAAATTTCATTCGATTCAGAAAACGATCATAATAGTTGTGACTGTTATAATCGTTAAAAATGTATTTTTTTCCTTTATGTAATCACTTCTAACCAAATGAATGTGTAAAACATATCCCATTGACATGCATACATGTAGAGGTACTTCTATTTTGCATACATTGTATTAAAAGAACTATTATCTGAATGACAACTAATATAGGCAGTTAGGACAAAAATAGATGATAAAAATGATGATAAAAATTCTCATCTCTATATTTAAGATCTTTTATTGAAATAATAAATATCATATCTTTTATAAATATCATTAAAAACATATTTAAAACGTGAATAAAATGCATATAAATATCATTTTAAACATATTTATATACATTGTATTAAAAGGTCGTAATTATAGAGATGTTAATTGTTATCATCTACTTCTCTAAATGCCTATATAGGTTGTAATTTATATATACTTCAGAATATTATTATTCTTTTAATGCAATCATACAAAATGGAAGTATGCCTACATGTATGTATGCCAATCATATGAAAATTTCGAATGAATCGAATGAAATTTTCATTGAGTTAAAATTTCATTCTATTCAGAAAACGATTATAACAGCTATTAGTGTTATAATCTTTAAAAGTGCATTTTTTTTTCGTTTAAATAATCACTTCTAATCAAAAGAATCTATAAAATCTGCCTCATTGGCATGCATACATGTAGGCATACTACTATTTCGCATGCATTTCATTAAAAGAATAATAATATTCTGAAGTATATCTAAATTACCAATACAGGCATTTAGAGAAGTAGATGATTAAAATTATCATGTTGAAAACGTAAATATAATGCATACAAATATCATTTTAAACATGTTTAAAACACAAACAAAATGCATATAAATATCATTTTAAACATGTTTAAAACATAAATAAAATGCGTATAAATATCATTTTAAACATGTTTAAAACACAAAAAAATGCATATAAATATCATTTTAAACATGTTTAAAACACAAACAAAATGAATATAAATATCGTTTTAAACATATTTTAAATGATACTTATATGCATTATATTAAAAGGTCTTAAATATAGAAATGAAAGTTTGTATCATCTATTTTTGCCCTAACTGCCTATATTGGTTGTCACTTACATACATACTACAGAATATTATTTTTCTTTTAGTACCGTACATGCAAAATAGAAGTATGTCTATATGCATGCGTGTCCATGTCATACGAGTATATGTTACACATTCTTTTCGTTAGAAGTGATAATATAAAGTTAAAAAAATACACTATTTCGTTCATTTTTGCGAAATTTTAATAAAAATTATTACCACATATATTTTGATATTCATGTTTGTAAATATTTTATAATCCAATTTAGCAACAAAATCCCATAAAGTATTATTAAAAAATGTCGGCTCTAAACGTAGCCGGTTAAAGTAGTGATTATTTAAGTTAGCAACGTTAAGAAACATTAAGTTAGTGATTCATTTCAATAGACATATGCAATTAATGTTTAAGTAGACTAATATTCGGCATATTTAAAAGGTTAATGAATCTTGCAATTAAGAAACTACTAACGTTAAATTAATGATAATTTCAATAGACAAATGCAATTAATAATGTTTAGGCATACTAATATTCTGCGTATTTCAAAAGTTACTGAATCCTGCTGATAAAATACTGCTAATATTAAGTCAATGATAATTTCAATAGATATATGCAATTAATAGCGTTTAGATAGACTAATATTTTACATATTTCAAAGATTAATGAATTCTTTTGTTATTAATACTGAGTTTAAATACTGCTAATATGAGTTAAGATATTGCTAACGTGCGTTAAGATACTGCTTCAGTTAATGATAATTTCAATAGACATATGCAATTAATAATGTTTGGGATAGAATTATATTTTTCTTATTTCAAAGATTAATGAATTCTGCAGTTAAGATACTGCTGACATTAAGTTAATGATTTTCAATAGACATATGCAATTAATAAGTAAAGTAATACTCGTATTTTACATATTTCAAAGGTTAATGAATTTTGCTGTTAATATATTGCTAACATTAAGTTAAGGATAACTTCAGTAGACATATGCAATTAATAATGTTTAGGGTAGACTCTGCATATTTCAAAGGTTACAGAAACCTGCTGTTAAGATACTGTTAGCATTAAATAAATGATAATTTCAATAGATATATGCAATTAATAATCTTTAGGTCGACTAATATTTTGCATATTTCAAAGGTTAATGAATTTTGCTGTTAAGATAATGCAAATATAAAGTAAAGTGACAGACTCAACGGTAAGTTAGTGATAATTTCAATAGACATATGCAATGTATAGGGCATATGTCTATTGTTCTATGCATACATGCATGCACATATGCATATCCGTTTAGGTAGACTAATATTTTGCATTTATGTAGACTACAAGACAATACTAGTCTATAAGTTTAGGTTGACAATACATAGACATATGAATATGCGTTTATGTAGAATAATATTTTGCATATTTCGATGGTTACTGAATCCTGCTGTTAAGATAATGCTAACATAAAGTAAAGTGATAGACACAACGTTAAGTTAGTGATAATTTCAATACACATACGCAGTTAATAATGTTTAGGTAGATTAATATTCTACATATTTCAAAGGTTACTGAGTTCTGCTGTTAAGATGCTGCTAACATAAAATTAATGATAATAACTTTATGTTAGCAGACACTATACATAGACAATAGACATATTCAATTAATAATGTTTAGGTAGACTAATATTTTGCATGTTTCAAAGGTTTATGAACTCTGCTGTTAAGACACTGCTAACAATAATTTAATGATAATTGCAACGGACATATGCAGTTAATAATGTTTAGGTAGACTAATATTCTGCATATTTCAAAGGTTAAGGAATCCTGCTGTTAATATACTGCTAACATTAAGCTAATGATAATTTCAATAGGCATATGCAATTAATAATATTTAAGTAAACTAATATTCTGCATATTTCAAAGCTTAATGAATCCTGCTGTTAAGATACTGCGAACATGAGTTATACTGCTAACATAAGTTAAGATACTGCTATCATGAGTTATACTGATAACAAGAGTTAAGATATTGCTAACATGGGTTAAGATACTGTTTCAGTTAATGATAATTTCAATAAGCATATGCAATTAGGTAGAATAATATTCTGCATATTTCAAAGTTAACTGTGAAGATACTTCTGATATAAAGTAAAGTGAATGAGCATTAAGTGGTTGGCGGACTCACCGGCTGCGAGGTTGTGCACCAGCATCTTGTTGATGAGGAAAGTGGACATTGTGTGCTCGGCGCCCGAAAGCACCCACGACTGCATCTTGAGGCCGAACCACTCAGAATGAAGACCTTTCACTCTCTCTCCCTGCCTAGTGGCGATCAAATTTCTTTTCCTCTTACAATCATCCTGTCTTCTCCATTAAAAACAACTTCTTCTCCGTTTCAGGAAAGTTTGCTTCGTTAGTTTAAAGAAGAAGAGGGACATTTTTTTATTCTATCCGCACCCATTAGAGTAGTGGTTCCCAAATTTATTTGTCCTGCTAGTTTTCAGAAAAAACAATTACTTAGTGTAGTAATAAAATCTACCACATCCCTCCTAATCTAATGGAACAGCAAGTTGGAGTAAGTGCGTTCCGTCCTTTTGTACTGGAGTTGTTGTTAGAACAGGTGTTGCTTTTCCCTGGTACATTTATTTACAAAAAGGAAACAGGTTACGAAGCGATTCTGAACATACCAAGAAATTCTACTTCTCTAGTCATACATTGATTTAACTAAAGGCTTAAAGATAAATAGATGTCATATTATTTTCTTTATAACTCCGATCGTTACGTATGAAATATAATAAAACATTATAAAAAGTTAATATAAATGAATATTTTGTTTCCTAAATGCCGAATATTTAGAAAAATTAAATTTACATTTATTGACAGCTACAAAAACTAACTATTTTTTGAAAATGTTATAGGATAGTAGACCTTTTTTCCCTTCGCGCCAACAGTATAAAGTAATAATAGTAAATAGTAAATACTGTTGGCAAAATTCGCCAGTATATCATCGCTTGTGTTAAACTACAAAATCTTGAAAGACATTCTTAAAACCAATTCATAAATGAGTGTATTTCACAGTGCACTATAAATTTCGTTTTTCCGCTTTAAAACAAGAAAACAAAGCTACCAGTCCATTACAGAGTGGTCATAGTCACTATCCGTGTGGCCACTCCCCGGCAGAATGACCAGTCATCACGGCACTACTAACAGTGGATGTGCAGTTTGCAAATGTCAATTGGTGTATATGATCACGTGAGAACTATGTTTGTTCTAAATTGCCAAACCCCGACTTTTATTCTATTGTATTAGCACTCTATTAGTGTCTCCCTCAGAAATCTGGTTCCTTTAAGCGAAACATAAAGCTACTGTAAAAATAATTTTGGTTCTTTTATGCATCTACTATATATCTAAGCACAAATCACCGATTGTGTGGCAAATTGGCAAGAGGCCAAATTGGATGGATTCAAATTGCGTAATATGGAAAAGAAAAATTAGGTGAAAAATTTCACAACGACTATTGAACTTTTTCCTTTCAACACTGTTCTGCATGCAAATGTCTAAATACCCCCTAACAAGTAATCCATTCTTCTATTTTCGTTTTTAAACCGCATGTTTAGCTTTACAACACAACCGGTGTTCGAACCACACCGACGTCTAGAAATTCATTACAAAAAGATGGTCTAAAAACTTATTGAAATTTTAAAATAACACAATCGTGCACAATAATCCTTAATATATTAAATTCTTCAAACTAGACTGCAATATGTGACTGTACATGATAGAATCTATTCATCATTTTCCCCGTAATAAACATAAAAAATATTCCAATATATATCGCTTATTTCACGAACAATTTTTTCATGACTGACCTGCATTATTTATTAACACATTGAAGACGGCATGGAATAAAAAGTATAAAGCCTGAATTCCAACATATTTTTTGTAAATATTTAATACAAAATTGATAACAAAAAATATTCATAACGCACCAATTATTAAAGCACGTATAATGATTTATAGCTACATCCAGTATAGGTTAAAAAAAAAAAAGACTGTTTACAAAAAGTTGGTAATATTTTCCGCAGTGGTTGGCATCTCTGCAAATGACGTGAATTTCCGTCATCTGTCGTCAACAATTGAAAAATGAACGACGGGAATTCCCGTCTTTAAAGCGGTGCAAGAGGAAAATGGCTACGGAGGTCAATTGCGCTTATTAGTTGACATCAATTACGATTGGTGCTGAAGTCAATTGTTTGATGATAGTTTATTTAATGAGTAACTGTTGAGTTCTTTCAGTTAATACAATTTATAAGTAATATTACATAAAAGTTGTGCTTGTGTTTTGGGTTGAATATTATTATTCGGACGTTACACCTATTTACAACATCGTATTCCCAACAAGTCATTTTCATGTACATATTATTGCTGATATAGGAGTATGATAGCCAGGTTTCGGGTTCAAGTCCCGGCGGTGCCATGGATGTTAGTAGTGGTTCGGAATCCACTTTAAGCCGTAGGTCCCGATCTAATAGGATCGTAGAGCGTTGCGGGGGCATTGATTCTCCGCATCTGTGACTTATCTTCAATTTACACGCGCCCCCTGGGTAGTGCTAAGAGAGTTAAGCCGGTACAGCCCTTATGGCGTAAAAGATCACGGTCTAAGTATTTGCCAGCTGCATTAGAAAAAAAAATATTGCTGATGTAAGCTGCACTCGCACACAAGGCTCTATATCAGGAGTGGCCAACTCAAATTATCTTGCGGGCCATTTTGGAAATGCATCCTAACTCCGCGGGCCACATATAAAATTATGTATCCCCATATTAAATTTAAACCCACTATAGACATTTTTTTTGGAGTGAAAAATTGAAACACAATAAGTTATTTTTTTTATGTTTACTATTATTCTTACATGTAAACATAGGTATTGTAATTATAATGATACTAAACGCACATTGTAAAGAAATACATATATAACACTAAAAATCGAATATAAAAAATATCTAAATAAAATGAAATCATTAAAAAATATTTATTTTACTAGTGCGATATTTGTTTCTCCAATCACCAAGAGTTCGCAGAATATAAATTTTAATTATTCTGCGGAATCATAACTGTAAACTCATAAATAAAACAAGGCACTATCTGTCCTATAATCACTAGTATATTATTTTGAAATCAAAGTTCATTTTTTCTCATCCTTTCGACAGTTCATTTTTGAATAGAGGGATGCCCACATAATGCATTTTTTTTAGTACGTTGGTTTTCACTTCTTTGGCCATCATAAAATAAATATATTTCGTAAAAGTACGATAAATCTCAAGGGGCCGGAAAAATGTTCAAGGCGGGCCACGGGTTGGTCACCCCTGCTCTATATGCTCGCATACCAGCACTAGCTTGTTAAGACCTTTCGGTAACAGAAGTAATTCTCAAATTAATATTTTATTAAAGTATTACTTATTGCGGAAATTTTTGAATATCCTATATAAACTTAAATGCAAGCGACAAATTCAAAATTGCAAGGCGAGGCACTATTTTAGAACTTCAAAACTTGCCTCATAAAATTCACTCATGAACCTTACTCAAATTGAACTGTATTCTAGAAACTTGTGTTGTTCACATGTTGCATTATATTTTATTCATCAGATATATATATTATGCTAAAATAAAGGGATAGGACCTGATGGTAGAGTGGCTAGCGCTCTGTGCCACAGGCTTCGGATTCAAGTCCCGACACTTTACACCGTAGATTCCGGTCTAATAGGATCGTAGAGCGTTATGGGGATAGTGGTTACTCGTGTCCGTAGCATATCTTCAAGCTACACGTGGCCCCTGGGTAGTGTTAAATGAATATGAGTAACAGCGTTCGTCGGTGAATTCCACTTTGGGTTGCTAACAGAGACATGGTCAATATGACCCAGTCCTCGACGCAATGAAAAAACAAGTAATATAAAAAAAAATTTAAGTCAATTCCTATTTTTTTTTCACTCTATTGCATAAAGTCCTTTATAAATAATTTTCATCCATTTTTTTAAGTTTATCGGGCGCCATCTATTGGCAGATATATGCAACTTAAATCTAAAAGTAAACTAAAATTAATTAATTTAATTTAATGACTGAATTAATATTTGCAAAAATTGTATTCACATCCAGTGTCATCCACTACAAGTTCAAAAAAAATGTATTTGAACTTGAGTGGATGAATAAAAAGTATTTTATGAACGATTGAAAATTTGAACAAGATATATATAGGGAGAGTGTGAGCTAATAGAAGGAAATTGAATAATAATAAAGGAAAGAAATTTAAAAACTTTAATTTAAAATCCATCGCTCACTTAAATCATGTATTCTTTTTAAAATTTCGAGAAAAAAAATTCCTTTTGGGGATCGTTTGTTACTTGAGAGATAATTCAAACGATAAAAAAACTAAGAACAGGTGATAAAAGAAATGGAAAAAGACGCAACCGTCTACAACGAACACAATTTGTTGGCGCGAAATGGGTGAAACGGAGATGAAAATGCATCTGTGGAAAAATATTTTCCTTTAAATAAGGTTTTACCCCAAATAAATGTGTGGAGAAAGAGATAGAATTGTATTTCCAGCATCCTCCGCAACATAAGAAGAAATATGGGGAACAGAAGAAATGCGATACATAAGTTTCGAGCGATATAAAAAATGGGAGAAAATGAAGTGAAGTGAAAAGAGGATACTTTGAAAAAACGTGATGTGCATGGAGAATGTCTCGTCTGTCTAGACGATGGAGACCCTATGGACGTCCATTGCAGTTCTAAATTCGATCCATTGAAAACATTTATGATGTAGAACTCCAAAATGTGTTGTTCTATCTGTAGCTATGCAACGGATTATCAGTTTGCTAAGTTTAGTTCTTCTCGAGACATTAATGAATAAAATATCTCGATTGTGTTTTTTGTTGTAAATAGCAACTTTATGATTGGGGATAAAGATGATCATAAGAGATTGTTTCAAAGTTTCATCCTTCTTCTTCTTGATGCTCAATAGCCCCATGTTTGGCCAAGGTCGTCTGTCTATTGGCAAATTTTCGAGATAGATTTTTTTCTGCTTACAGGTAGGGCCGGATTTCGATGAAAAGAGGCCCTAGGCTATTCCCCTAATGAGGCCCTTTCACCTCCCATTTTTAAGTTTGTAAATTACTTATTATATTTGTTCATTATTCATATGTGTGGAATTTCTCCTTATTCTCGATTCAGTGTTTTAGTGTTTACTCTTTTTAGAATAGTGTAATTCTAATTTTGCTAACAATTTGAATGCTGGCCCCTCTTTATCTTGAGGCCCTAGGCTGTAGCCTAGTTAGCCAATAGGAAAATCCAGTCCTGCTTACAGGGTAGGAATGTCAGCCCAGCGCTCTACAGTACTATTAGGCGAGGACTTATGATTTAAAGTGGATTCCGAACCACTACAGGTACCTATGCAACGGCGGAACTCGACTCCGAAGTCTGCCAGTGAGCTAGTCAATCGGCCATCAAGCCCAAATGTTTCATCCAGTCAACATTAATAAGTTACAAATAGTTATAATTTTTACAAACTCAATAAGGCCATAGGCCCCAATATGTGTGCCACGGTACCTTGGGCAGGGGCCAATAGAAAGATGAAAGATGGCATAAGAATATAAGATACCCATTATCTCTATTAAACTAATGTGTTTCTAAGCAAATAAAAGATGACTCACTGAATTTATATTCTCATTGATAAGTTTGTGGGAGAAACACACAGGATTGGTTTAGTTTGTCGCTCTATGGTCATTTTATGCACACGAGGGCTAAGCAGACCAGGACGTACAGTTTAAAATGGATTCCAAATCACTCACAAACATCCATACCACCAACAGGATTCGAACCTGAAGCCTGGGATACTAAAGGCCAGAGCGCACAAACACAAGGAAGGAAACATTAAATAGATTTAAAATGATCTGGAAGTGAATTCTGGTAATGATTCTCAACAGAAGGAGGTTCATTTCCAAATCTGATAATGCAGTAAATTACTTTCTCACCGCGTATGGACACTTTGAATCTGCCGAGTTTCCATATGGATTTAAAAAGAAGGATGAAACTTGCAGGTACCAGAGACTTAAGCTGATACACCGAAATTGTACTCACATTCAGAAGTGTATGGGTGAGTCATACTTGCTTACTATAGCAAAAGAAACAATCATTATAGTAGTTCATGAATAACACATAAAAATATATTTAAAATTACCTAGATCATTTCCAAATCTGATAATGCTGTAAATTTTCTTCGCACCGCGTATGGTCAATTTGAATCTGTAGAGTCTCCATTAGGATTAAAAAATAGGATGGAACTTGTACGTACCAATGACCTAAGCTGACTCACCGAAATTGTATTCGCATTGAGAAGTGTATGTATGAAGTCATACACGCTTAGTATAGTGAAGGAAACCATCATTCTACATTTAATGATCTAGTAGTCCATGAATAGTACGTACATTTCAGAATTTTGTGATTGAAAACTTTCGCCACATGGATGATGAAGCGGATCGATTTCAGAGTCCTCGTCCATCATTCACTGAATAACCAGTTTCGAAGTGACTCATCGAATAAAGACATATCAGTCTGCAAAAAATTGGGTTGGCAAGGATGAAATTTGTAGTTAATATTATTGTCAACTTTAACAGTTTATTATTTGGCATCGGCCGTGTACTGGTATTGGCATTAGCATTTTACAGTTCAGCTTATTCAATTCCTTCTAGTTCACACTCTCCCTATATATATCTTGTTCAAATTTCCAATCGTTCATAAATACTTTTCATTCCTCCACTCGAGTTCAAGCACATTTTTTTTAACTTGCAGTGGATGACATTGGATGTTAATACAGTTATTTCAAATAATAATTCATTAATAAATTAATTTTAGTTTTTTTTAGATTTAAGTTGCATGTATCTACCAATAGATGGCGCCAGATAAACTTGAAAAAAATGAATGAAAATTATTTATAAAGGACTTTCTGCAATAGAGGGAAAAAAAAGTCGGAACTTTAATTGACTTTAAAAAAATTTGTTTTTATAATACTTGTTTTGTTGGAAAATTACACATTTCGTCTCTCACAAATCACTGTAAGTTCTAAATAATATTAAAAACTTTTTTTTAATTAATTTTGTTTAACATAGAATGGTCGGAAATTCGCACTGTTCTGAAGTATAGGTTTATACGTGCAACTACGGCATCAATGACAGCGAGAAACATTAATAGTGTATTTGATTATAGTGTTAGTAGGAAGTAAACAGTATCAAATTGGTTCTCTAAATTTCGTACACGTAACTTTGACCTCACAAATGAGCAACGCTGTCGCCCAGAATCTTGTCGGTGGTATGCTGATTTCAAACGCTATCGTACAGATAGATATAAATGATGCTGAACGCTTGGTCGTTTAAATCAGGCTATTTCACCAAAAAATATAAAAGGAACTCTCAAAATTGTAATGGATAATCGCAAAGTGAAACTGCATGAAGTAGCTGACATCCTGAAGATATCATTTGATAGTGTTTACATTATACTCCATGAACATTTGGACATGAAAAATTTTTTTTTCCAAATGAATGCTGCATTTGCTCACAATGGAACAAAAACAACAACGCATCGATGTTCCAGAGGGCTGTTTGGCACCATTTAGGCTAAATAAAACATGAATTTTTGCGTCGTTATGTAACAAAGGATTAATCACGGATCCACCACTAAACTCCGGAATCAAATCAGCAATCAACTGAGTGGAAAGTAATTAGTAAAGGCTATCTGAACCAACCAAAGATACAACAATCGTCCGAAACGTTATGGCCACAGTATTTTGGGCTGTACATGGAATAATATTCATCGACTACCTTGAAAGAGAAAAAATTATAGATAGCGAATATTGTTACATAGAGTTAGTGGAGCGTTTGAAGGCAGAAATCACAAATAAACGAACCCATCTGAAGAAGAAAAGGTGCTCTTTCACCAAGATAAAGCGATGGTTACGATGATCAAATTACGCAAACTAGGCTTCAGATTGCTTCCCCACCCACCATATTCTCCACATTTGGCTCCCATCGATTATTGGCTGTTGGCACACTTCAGAAAGACGCTCCATCGAAAGAGATTTGGCACCAATGAAGAAGTGATTGCTGTAACTAACGCCTCTTTTAAAGAGTTTATTACAGCAATAATTTCATTACTGGTCGTTCAATTTTTCAACACGGCCGCCATAGAAAAGTTTGAAAATAATTGGAATGAACGTATCTAACTTGTAGAAGATTCTGTTGATAAATAAAGAAAATTTGACTAAAAATTAGATGTTTTAATATTTAGTCAAGGGATTTGATCCATGTGTTATATTTTAATGAAGTTAAAATTTTGAAATATATTATAATATTAAAAATTATTAATTAAAATGTTAAATTCTAAATATACTATTTTAGAATGTATATTTATTTTGTGATTTTCAGTTAATATATGAAGTAAAAGTGGTCTGATCGCCGAGTGACTAGCGTTCTGGTGCTCGATGTCATATGTTTCGGGTTTGAGACCATGTGGTGCCGTATATGTTTATAGTGGTTCGTATTCCACTTTAAACCGTAGGTCCCGGTCTAATATGACTGTAGAGAGTTGGGCTCGTAGGTCTGACAAACGCACTCCGCAAAAAGAAAACATCTTCTTTTTCTAGACTGACGGCCTTGGCCCATCATGGGGCTGTTGTGCCAATGAAGAAGAATATAAATTAAAATTTTCATTATTAACAAGTTCTTAACGATGGCTTGAGCTCTCCAAAAATATATCTTTATGTTTGATTGGCATTCTTTCTATATGAATTAATTCCCCATTTCACAATTTAAAAGATACTGTTCGTAGAGATCTTAGCAATAGCCAATGCGTGGAATCCAGCATTTTCAAAGCATTTTTCGAATGTTCTTTAATAATCGATTATCTATGAAAAAATCGTCTTATCTTATACTCAGTCTTGATGTAAGATTTAGAAATCACATAAATGCCATTTCACCAATCCCTTACAGAAAAAAAGGACTTGATCACAAAATTAAAATTCACTTAAAAAGCATTCGTTTACCTAACAGTACAATGAAATGATTAAGAGCATTTTTTTTCTTTCTAATGCAGCTGGCAAACACTTAGACAGCTTGGTCTTGGATGACTTAAGGCAAGCGCTGCACAGACGTTACTCACTTTGCATTACCCAGGAGGCGCGCGTAACTTGAAGATAAGCCACGGACGCGGAGCAACAATGCCCCCGCAACGCTCTACGATCCTATTAGGACCGGGACCTACGGTTTTAAAGTGGATTCCGGACCACTACAAACATCCATGGCACCGCCGGGACTCGAACCCGAAACCTATCGTACCGAGCGCCAGAGCGCTAGCCACTCGGCCATTCAGGCCCCATAATTAAGAGCATAATTCAGTAATATTCTTTAAAAAGTAAGATTTCATTAACCTCAAGTTGAAAAAAGGATATCGATGATTTACAAAATGACATTTTACAAAATACTCTGTCGTTTGCCTTATAATAAGCAGAAATACATTAATTTTTATAAAACAACAGGCTCGTTTTATGATTCAAAACATTGATTTAGATTTCCGTGAAGCTTTCTTGATCAATTTATCTATACATACTCTTCGAGATTGTTATATGTAAATTATGGGAGAACTTAAACATGGTTTGGTACATAATACATCAACTATGTGTTTAATATTCATAGCCAAATGCTACATATCGTTGTCTGGCTGGAACGATGATTTACCTTTTAATCTAATATTCCTTTTAAACGTGCTTTTCATGTGCAGTCTATGCAAAAGTTATCAATAAATGGTAGCTTGCATAAATGAAGTTCTCTCGATAAATAGCCATCTTTAGAGCAACTCTTTCCATTGGCGTATTTCAAATAATATGTTCGTCGAAATCTAATTTAAGCTAACTTAACATAACTGTAATTTTGCTTGCTTTATGTAAATGGATCTTTCATTCAGGAAATCCTGATCGTTATTATCCTGTATTTTGCGAAATTCAAAAGTTTTCTTCCAGTATATTTTAGATGTCTTCTTAACAACACGTCCATTATAAGTGTTGTAACGTCTCGGCCTATACTGGACTTATAACGGCTTCCACAAGAGGACCACTTTCAGGTTCATGGGAGCACTTTAAATTTTATTCACAAGCCTTATATACATATTTACAAAACTCTGTTTACAAAAATGAAAGTTGAAAATGTAAATTAGATACACAAGTGCAGTTCACTCCAAGGACGGAGATTTTCAGAGTTATCGAACCTATGACGAATCTCAACACCTGGTCTGCGGCAGACCTTAACTATCTCACGGCGTGATTCACAAAACCCCAAAGGGGCTCACTTTGAAAACAAGCAGAAAACCCCGGCCTATTCCTATACACTTCTGGTCGACTCATCGCAGAATTCTTTTTCTTCTTCACCAAAAATCTCCTTTTAAGACAATCCGTCAAGAGGGAGGGAAGGGTCAGCTTCCCTCATTTCTCATTGGAGTTGACATTTCTCAGCTCGTGGTCTATCACCCATCACGATGGAACCACTCATAGCATATCATATTCAATCTGTAGTTGTTTCGACCTGTGAAGGTCGCGCAGACATTCGCTAATTTCCTCACTCTACATGATACCGAATATCTGCTATCTGATTGGAGTGGCAGGTTGTTCTCATTAGTACAAAACGCAAATTGCATGTAATATAACTATTAACAATAAAACTCATCTGCTGTCAAGTTTGAGTGATGAGTTCATTTGTCAAATAACATACATTCCTGTCTCCTGGGAATGAAAGGCCAAAATTCTTCTCGTGAGGAAAAAAAAGTTCTACAATGTGTTTCATATTGTAATGTAAATTGAACTGTTTTGTTGTTCAAATTCAATTTTAATATCTTAATGGACTTCGTCTACTACTAATATATGTCACGAACATTGTAGTGACGGGCGCTTATGAGAAGGCCATTGCATTATAAAATGAATTTCAGCGGTATATATCATCGCATATGCGTGTCGTTGTGTATGAAACTGGGTTACTACATTGTGTATGCAAGGGTCGAACTCCATCTGTGCTTTTCGTTTCTGAAATCAGTGACTTCAACGCAGCTCAACAACTAATTGCTTACCATACCAATTTACCAATAGTTCATGAATTGATCAACCAAATATGTTTCACAAAAGTGTTTCATTTTGAAAAACAATTCTTCCAATTAGATTTACGAACAAGGCGTATTTTTTAACTTGAAAGATTTTTTATCTCAAAAATTCCGATCACATAATTTGGCGGTTATTAAGTATCGTTTCCGATTCATATATTTTTTAAACTACTGTATAGTTATACGTGAAATTCAGATAATTCAAAATTTATTTTCATAATGAATTTTTTCTTTTCGGGTTATTTTTATCAGTTTTTCGAACGTTCCCTATATCAAAATTCTAAAAAAAATCAATGTTTCTAAACTTTAAATTTGAAATCGGTTCAGAGCTGGTAAATAACACATTAAGTGTAAATAGTTTATATTTTTTTATTCTTAAGTTAATAGTATTTAACATACAGAAATCAGCTTTTATTTCTTTACTTTTTGTCTCGAATGTCAATTTAAATGTCAATTTTTCAAATGTCAAAATGCCAATTTTTCAAATGTCAAAATGTTAATTTAAATGTCAAAATGTCAATTCTCGAATGTCAATTTTTGGTTGAAATGTTCGTAGGCTGACACATAGATGGCGCTACTAGTATTAAATACATATGATTTTTAGTTAGCCCTAACCTTCAAAAGACACGTGTATAAATTTGACAGCTGTTGTACTATTAGTATGTGAGTTATAGCATTTGTAGTGAAGTTATAGCATTTTTGTGTTCATCACGTGCAGTCCATTCGGCTGACTGTCGATTGGACTCCCGTGCGAAATGATGGAGCCATGTTTCATCCATTGTCACATTTCGACGCAAAAATTTGTGTTTATTACGATTGAACAGCTCCAAACACTGCTTAGAATCATCAATTCGTTGTTGTTTTGGGGCAATTGTGAGCTCGCGCGGCACCCACTTTGAACAGAGCTTTCGTATATCCAAATATTCATTCACGATATGTCCAACACGTACCTTTGATATCTTTAGGGTTTCAATCAACTTCACTTTACGGTTATCAGAAATTATTTTGTGGACTTGTTTGATGTTTTCGTCGGTAACAGCCTCTTTGGGACGTCCACTGCGTGCATCGTCCTCGGTGCTCATTTCGCCTCGTTTAAATTTAGCAAACCACTTCTCTACGGTTGATTTTCCTGGTGCAAAGTAAGAATAATGTTTATCAAGCCAAGCCTTGGATTCAATAGTATTTTTTTCGCCAAAAAGTAATGCTTTATTAACACACGAAATTCCTTTTTATCCATTTTTCCAAACTAACAAAAGTTGCTTCACTAAAAATGCTATAACTCACATACTAATAGTGCAATAGCTGTCAAATTTATACACGTGTCTTTTGAAGGTTAGGGCTAACTAAAAATCATATGTATTTAATACTAGTAGCGCCATCTATGTGTCAGCCTATGAACGTTTCAGCCCACCTGTTACGCATATAGTATCATTGTAAAAGTAATAGTTTTGTTTAAAAGAATGTTTATTCATGAAACAATGTAAAAAAAACATGAAGTGAACAAATATCTTGTGACCAAACATTTCATACATCAAAACAAAACATGATATGAAAAAAATTAAAATAAATAAGTGCATTATTCATATATAATTTATTCATATCTCACTTCAGATGTTAAAGAATATTGTGCCAAACTTTACTTTTCGTGCGGAAACATCAACAAAAAAAAAGCATAATTTATTTTCAAAAATAGAATTGAAACTGCATCATGTCTCCTTGGCGATTTTTTGGCCAGTAGTCAATATTTTTTTTGCCTGATTCTGCTGCTTTTCCTAACTGAAAAATGTCAAAATATGCCAATCCGTTGACAAGTTATCTATTTTAAGTACCAACTGGTAAACATTTAACTGGTAACTAAACATTTCCGCCAAATCCAAATTTTTATGCGTACGGCATAGCTTTATTAAATCTCTTTCTTAGACGACAAATGCAAATAAAACAAGCAGAACAAAGGGTATATATTATTTACAAAGTATTAATAAAGCAAAGAACTTTACACAAAAGTATAAATTCAACTACATTGGCTACACTGTGGAAGTCTTGTAAATTGGTTTGGATTGTCGCTCTAAGGTAATTTTTTGCACATTTCAGGTTAATTATACAGGGACCCATAGCTTGACGTGGATTACGAACCCCTCACAAACATCCATGCCCCCGCCAAGATTCGAATCTGGAACCTGTGGTACCAAAGGCCAGAGCGCTAGCCAATTGGCCACCGGGCCACGCTACAATGTGGAAGTCTTGTAAAGGACTCCCTCAAGAAATATTTCAATAATTCAAGAAATATTTGTCTCATGATAAATTAAAAAATTGCAATTTAAAAAAATTGTCAATTTATCAGCAGCTTGGCAAAACCCTTAGCTGAATGCTAATTGGTAATTGATAATTAATAACCAATAATTAATAATTAATATAATTAACAATGGGCCTGAATGGCCGAGTGGCTAACGCTCTGGCGCTCGGTGCCACAGGTTTCGGGTTCGAGTCCCGGTGGTGCCATGGATGTTTGTAGTGGTTCGGAATCCACTTTAAGCCGTAGGTCCCGGTCTCATATGACTGTTGACTGACAACCCTACCCCGTAAAAAAAGAAAAACGTCTCGAAATCTGCCAGTACGTAGACGGCCTTGTGGGCCCACACTGGGCTGTTACGCCGATGATGATGATAATTAACTTATAACTAATGTATTAATTAAATAACTAATTGACGAATTTTTATAAAACAAAAACATTTTTAGCAGATGTGACAGATTCCATCGCATTTTCTAAAAAAAAAAATTTTTTTTTAAAATAATGATGACTAAAAACGATTTTTCAATCAGAATCTTAACTGCACAAGAGCATAAAAAAGAATCCCTCAAAGGAAATTCCTTCTCATTAAATCCCATAAATTGCCCGTCAAGACAATCTGCTTCAACAATGCCAGCTGACAGCAGTGAGATTCGACGTCACAGCTTTCCAGGCAAGTCCTCGTCGGCTAAGGATTGACGCTCATTTGCACCCACAGAACGACATTGCACTTGAGGAAGTAAACACCCTATTTTACGGGTAAGTTGCTGGTGTTGCGGTTCATGAGGTAAACAAAATGCATGTTTCTAGGAAGTGAGTGTGTGTTTTAAATGCGAATAATATTAATTAAAATGCTAAATTAAATAAATAATATTAATATAATTAATTAAATGCGTTCCTTGTCGTTAAATGCGAATGGTCAAGCAGCGACATGAAGCATGAGTACAAAGCACGGAAACTCAAAGAAAGCCCCACAATTGTATGCTTGATTGATAAAAGACGTAGAAAATGTTTTGTGGGCCCTTTAACTGTAGTCATTTTAATTAAAAGAAGTATAATAATAAACAAGGAACTGGGTAGTATTAATTTTAAGTCAATAATTTTTTTAATCTCACTTGGTAGACAGCATCAGCTAAACCAAGTCCAAGAACTCGTGTGGTCTCATGGAAGGTGGTGATGGTAGTAGCACCTTTTATTGTGATGGAGCACCAGTAGATAGAAGCCTGACTTGCAATTGTATGATTGATAAATAAAAAACGTAGAAAACGTTTTGTGGGACCTTTAACTGTAATCATTTTAATTAAAAGGAATACAATAGTAAACTGGGTAGTATTAATATTCACGAAATAATTTTTTTCCTTATTCCACTTGGTAGACAACAATATATAGACCAAATCTAAAAACACGACAGCAACATCTAGACCAAGTCCAAAAACACGTGTGGTCTCATGGAACGAAGGAAAGGGGAGAGCAACTTCTATAGTGATGGTAGTTTAGTTTGTCGCTCTGCCGTCATTTTGTGCACACTTCAGGCTAATTAGACCGAGACCACAGTTTAACGTGCATTCCGAACCACTGACAAACATCCAGGCCATCTATAAAAGAAATTGTAGATGGAGCACCCATACCCATACCCGTAGAAGTCTGACTCGGCTCCGTCACTCTGAAGAAGGAGGACAGTTCCTTCCGGGAGGACTTTTAAGGGAAAACTACCCCGCAACTGGGTATCGTATGGGAGAAAACCCGGAAAACTTCCATCAGGTAGACCGTCTAACGAGCCAAGATGCTAAACGTCACAAACGTTATTGAGTCTCCTCGTGTTTGAAAAAAATCAACAAATATAATATGCAATGTAGTTTAACCCATGCGCATGACAACATTTTGAAATAATCAAAACAACTCACTCATACCTATTTGAAAATTAAAGTCTCTTAGACAAAAAAAATTTGCTTGACGCCTTAATACTCAAACTTTTGCGATTTTCGAAATTGCACCAAGAGGACGAATTGAACTGCATTTGTATCAAAATTTGGAAATAATCTCTTATTAAAATTGTTTTATAGAGTTTCCCCTTTTTTGTTTTAATGTGCAATTTATGTTATAACTATTGTATGTGTCCAACTCACGGCTCAGCGCCAACTGGTGGGAGTTTTCTCCCAATGCTGGGTTGCTCTCCCTAAAAGTCCTTCCGAACCATTGGCCTCCTTTTTCAGCGTCACGGAATCAATTCAGACTTTTATCTTCGGGGGCTCAAGACACTAAGGATGAGACACAACAATTGAATCTTGACTACTTGACTCCAACTTGTAAGTAATCTAGAGTTGTTTTTGCATGGTGTTTACATCTAGAGCGATTTCTCCCCTGCGATGCGCAAATATGGGGTAGTTCTTCTTAAAAGTCCTCTCGGAAGGCAGCTACCGTGAAGGCTTTCTTTAGTGACACGGGCTCAAGTCTATTTGCTCCATCACAACAGAAGCTGCTTTCCCTTCATCCATGAGTAGACTATTGATGGGCTGAAAAAATCAAAGCTGTCCGCTGACGGTCGCTAGTGAAGCACTACGAGCTCATATTTGTTTTTTGTTTTTTTTTCCTTCTATTAGCTCACACTCTCCCTATATATATCTTGTTCCAATTTTCAATCGTTCATAAAATACTTTTTATTTCTCCACTCCAGTTCAAGTACATTTTTTTTTGAACTTGTAGCGGATGACACTGGATGTTAATGCAGTTTTTTCAAATATCAATTCATTCATTAAATTTAATGAATTCATTTTAGTTTTTTTTTAGATTTAAGTTGCCTATATCTACCAATAGACGGCGCCAGATACACATAACGTAGGAATTGACTTAAAATTTTTTTTTATATTACTTGTTTTTCTTTTTTTCCCTCTAGCAATGAAGGATGGAGTGATTTCCTTTTGTAGAAGCGACTGTTTATTGATAATAACTAGATGGGGGCATTTTGCTGTTGTAAGATAAAGTTAATTTAACAGTAGTTGCAGCTGGTGAGAGATTATGTAACACCTAAGAATTACTGTTTGTCGGTAAAATGGCCTTGAGTCTTACCATATTGTCCTCCGAGAGGTGTGCAGTAGACCATATTTATGATAACAGATACTTGCCAGAAAAAAACTGGGAGTGAAGAGAGAAATATTTATGTGACGCGGGAGTACCATCATAAGATTCCCCAGATGGCCCTTTGTGCCTGAGAAAAAAAACTTTGATCTTAAAAAAGGCACTTTGTGTCAAAACGCCCCTCAACCAATAGGAGCCAAAAGTCTTCTAGGCGGATTCTAAGTTTGCTTTGGTTTGTCGCTCTACGATCTTTTTTTTTTTTAATTTGTACACTTTAGGCTAATTACACAGGAACCTACAGTTTAACGTAGACTCCGGACCACTAGTACGGCCTGATGACCAATTGACTAGTGGTCTGGCCTTTGGAACCACAGGCTTCAGGTTCGAATTCTGGAGGTGGCAGGGATATTTGCTAGTGGTTTGGTTTGCCACTCTATGGTCAGTTTACTCCAATTTTAGGCTAATTAGACTGGGACCTACAATTAAATGTGGATTCTGAACCATTAACAAATATCCATGCCATCGCCAGGATTCGAACCTGAAGCCTGGGATACCAATGGTCAGAATGCTAGCCCATTGGCCTACAGGCCGGAGGCAAATTCTAAAGATGAAATCCAACTAATAAGAAGGATATAAAAAAGATAGAAATGAAACAAATTCAGAACTTTTTTTTACTATACCTAAGATATTTTAACCCCAAAAGTTGTGGTACCCACCAAAGAGATATACATATACAAGGTGATACAACAATCATGGTAGTCATACATTTTTTTATAGGAATGTAGGGTCTTAAGTGACGTGTTGAGGCACGGTCACAAAAAAAGTGAGACATAAAAAGGAAAACATTGTTTATTTACAACATCATTGCAAAGCGCTTCTTTTCAATATTTGCGACAAAATACAATATATATATATATATATATACGACAAGAAATAGGAGTAATAGGAGTGATTGACGAACAGTTTCAAAGCGGCCAGGTATTTCTCGCACGCTTTCAGCCGCTTTGAAGGGTGATACAGCATACTAAAACATACTTTTTTTTATAGAAATGTAGGGTCGGTGACACGTTAAGAAACGAGCACACTTTTAAACCAATTTCTCAACACAGATGTCTCAACAGGCACAATGCGCCAACTGATACCCATCGTTATTCATATCACACGTTATTCTTTTTAGTTGCACGTTGATAAATCGGCTTTTATGCCATTATTAACCTTTTATTGCAATGTTATTCTGAAATCATATGTAACACTAATCGTACGACAACAGATTTGGCATTTGCACATGTTATCTTAATCATTGTATTGATTGTTGTCGGATAACAAGTCGGATTTCTTCCTTTATCATCATGCAATGATAACGCTACTAATAGTTGTGTTGTGTGATACTTAATTATATACTATATTTCTGATAAGTCTTGCATGGATTGAATTGCACGAGTTGCTTTTAATAATATATAGTTGATGTAAATAAATATTTATCCTTCATTTAATTTAAAAAGTTTATTTTTAAAAGTTAAACATAGGTTGGCTCCTTACTCCGTGTGCATGTTTATTTTCTCCAATTTTGCGAGCTCTATGAAGGTTATTTAGAATCTGGTGGAATTTTAGTGGTTTAAGTATAATGGGGGATACCGAGTGGATATAATAGTGGGGGATATAATCGTACCGAGTGGCTAGCGCTCTGACACTCTGTACGACAGGTTCGAGTCCGGGGGTGCCATGGATGTTTGTAGTGGTTCGGAATCCACTTTAAACCGGAGGTCCCGGTCTGACAAGATCGTAGAGCGCTGCGGGGGCATTGTTATTCCGCGTCCGTGGCTTATCTTCAAGTTACACGCGCCCCCTGGGTAATGCAAAGTGAGTAACGCCTGTGCAGCGTTTGTCTTAAGGCATCCAAGACAATCGTCTAAGTGTTTGTCAGCTGCATTAGAAAAGAAAAGTATAATGGATGCTATACATGATAAATTTGCTTTTATTGATTATTGCAGTACACAACACTGAGATTCAATTTTGCAATATTGTTGCTGTTACTAATCCCCCCTGTATAAGACCTACACCAGGTCCAATAGACCCCGTCGCAGGTGACTGGTCCATGTCTAAGGGTAATACGCAGCTTCACTTTAGCGAGGAACCACGAGGGCTGAAGACTGGCAACAAAACAACCCTCTACCATCCTTTTAGGCAGGGACCTACGATTCCAAGTGGATTCCGAACTACTACAAACATCCATGGCACCGCCGGCACTAGAATAGGAAACCTGTGTCGCCAGAGCGCTAGACACTCCGCCACTTAGGCCCATTTTTGCAATGCTATTTTGATTAACGGAGATAATTGCCTTTTTTAAATATTTTAGCGCAAAATATTTTGGGGTTTTGTTGATGAATGATTACGGTTAATAAATAATCAACACCGCACCCTCCACAAATCTTTTACCATCGATCTTTGCAATCTTTAATATCTTCTAGAAGATATTTAACTTAATAGATATGTGACTCATCCGAAACATCCGACTCATCCGAAAGGTATGAAAAAAATGTTCCACCGATTTTTCCCATCCAATTTGGTATGACCTGGCCGTGGTGGATGGGCTTTCCACTCACGGTGTCACAACTGTTGAATGACTTTGTAGTCATTTTTTCCGTGAAAAAATTGAAACTATCAATCACCTTGAACTCTAGAGTTGGTTGAATGTGCAACTCATGCCAAATACGTTGCAATTTCGATTCAAAATATCACTGGCAGCAGAATTCACTTTCTTTATGCCGCGCTTACAATGCCATCTATGAATACACTTTGGCACCCTTTTTGATGCCGTACCGTTTCCCCCTTCTTCAAATAACTTCAGTTCAAATTTGAGCTGATTGTGACGAGTGATTCTTTTTTGACAGCATTTTTAAAGTTGGACTTTAATTATAATCACTCTGCATATTGCATTAATACTTTCACCAACAATGTTTTCGAATTGCTAACAAATATTTATGTAAGTTGCATTCAAAATATGACATTCAATTTACGTATGTATATTACATTCAATTTTTATTTAATAACAAAATCCTGCAAAGAAAAATATCCTAACTACCATCATTGTGATTTTCTAAAATAAATTACTCCAAGAAGTTTGGATTTATTTACCAGTTTCCGCATTACAGCTGCTTCTGGCATCTTAGGTTCATTGCTATAGCAACCGCATTAGAAACGGTCACATGACTGAATTGTTGAAAAACACAATTTTCCATTTGCCTTACATTTTCAAACCAGGTCACTGTGATGTTGTGTTGTATAAAAGGCAATCTTTAAGAATAAGAAACTTGCCTGTCAAAACCACTCACTTCTTAAATGATATTTTCCCAAAAAAAAATATTTAATATTCCTCTGTAATTTAAATTCACATGAATAAATCGCAAAAAACTATTTATTTATTTATTTTATTTTATTTTTTTACTAGTATTTTATTATTTTAATTTTTTTATTTATTTATTATTATTTTTATTTATTTATTTATTTTATTTTAATTATTTATTATTATTTTTATTTTATTTATTTATTGTTATTTTATGTTTTTAATTTGGTTATTTATCTATTATTATTTTTATTTACTTATTTATTTTATTTTAATTATTTATTATTATTTTTATTTATTTTATTTTATTTTTTTAATTTATTTATTATTATTTTTATTTATATATTTATTTTATTTTAATTATTTATTATTATTTTTATTTTATTTTTTTATTGTTATTGCATGTTTTTAATTTTTTTAATTTATTTATTATTATATTTATTTATTTATTTATTTTATTTTAATTATTTATTATTATTTTTATTTATTTATTTATTTAATTTTATTTTTTATTAGCATTTTTATTTATTTATTTATTTCATTTTTTTATTATTATCTTAATTTATTTATTTATTTTATTTTTTATTATTATCTTAAATTTATTTTTTTTTTTTTTTTTTTTTACTGTCTTTATTTAATTTATTTTTTAAGAGCATTAGACAGTAATTAAATTTATATAAAATAAAACAGAATTCACATAAAGTCTTGAAATTTTACTTTATATAAGCAAAATGAAAGCCTTGGTTTCTCTTAAAAATATGAAATGTACACAAAGTAACCTTTTGTAATATCTGCTTTGTATTTGAAACTCGAAGTTTGTCAGAAAAAATGAGCTACATAATAAAAACAATTCAAAGTTTCTGTTTTCCAAACTATTTTGCACACTACAAAAAGTGGGTTTCTTTTTTAATATTTTAAACTTTTATAAAGATTTTACTTCCAACTTTAATTTTTTTTTTTATTTCTTATCACACTTGGTAGACAGTAACATCTAGACAAAGTCCAAGAACCCGTGTGGTCTCATGGATGGAGAGAAAGTGGAGAAGCTTCTGTTGTGATGGAACACCCGTAAGTAGAAGTCTGACTTGGCTCAATGACGCTGATGCAGGAGGACAATGCCTTCCGGGGAGGGCATTTAGGGGGCCGCATTTGCGTTTCATATGGGATAAAACCCGGAAAACTTCCACCAGGTATTCCGACTCACGAGGCGAGAGGCTGAACGTCATGAAAGCCATCGAGTCTCCTCGTTTTTTCAAACAGTGTATACAATAATTAATAATGTTTATAATAATTTTGCGGCATAATGTTTACCAACGGAGCACGTTTCCACTGAACGACAAATCGGCCTTCCATTCCACTGAAAAAATTCATGGTCCTCAGGGACTTGAATCTGCAACCTTTGGCACCGAGGGCCCGAACGAGAGTCACTCGGCTATAAGGCCCGGAACTCAATAACACAAAATTAAAACTTTCACGGAGAATGTACTTTGGAAGCGTTTATAAGGAATTAAAAGCTATCAAATCTGAAGGGGAGCAGTGCGGGTGGGGGACTTTTAGAGGGGACTACCCCGTATTTGCGTATCGCATGGGAGAAATATTCGACAAGTAGGTATACCAGGTAGACATACAGATACATATATATATACCGGTAGATATATAGATAATTATACCCGGAGGTCCGATTAACGAGGCAAGGTGCTGAACATTCCAAACGCCATCGAGTCAGAAAACAACAACATTGAAACAGTGCCTACACCAATGCCGCCAGCGGAATTAACATCCACCCTAATACTCACTAGCGGCGCGCGTTGCCATTAAATCACGAGTCGGGAGGTATTAAAAGTGATTTCATAATGTAGCAAATTAATTTATATACTATTTTATCACGACTACTGCAATTTTTGTAGGATGAATCTTAAGAATACTTAATTTTAAAAACTTGAAATTTCATTGGTTTAGTTTTAGTATTAATGAAAAGCGACAAAATAGATGCCTATAGAATTACACACGTTATTTATATAAGACGTCTACAAACCAAGGTTATTCAAGGCTCCTATGAAAAGAAGAAAAGTTTCCTTATTTACAATGAAACGTTTGAAGTCTGATGACATTTATTATTTGTTGTTGAATAACAACAAATGATAAATGTCAGCAATATTGCAAACGTCTGCTTTGTGTACATTTTCATATTTTGTAAAAATAACCATATTTTTTACCCGCTTTCTTTTTATCAAGTAAGATTTTAAAACTTTATTTTCATTTAATTATGGTCGAATGCTAATACTGTTAAAATAATACATAAAATAATTAATTTGTTACTTTATCAAATCTTTTTTAATTTCCAAAATCTTGCTGAAAAACCCCAATTTTTAAAAATATTTAAAAGAAACACTATAGTATTTTTAGTATGTCAAATACTTTGACAGACAAACATTTTGAGCTGAGTTAACAATGTACTTTAGGAGATCGTTTTTTCTCACATAGGAACTCCTAATTTTAAATACAAAGCAGATATTACAAACGGTTACTTTCTGTTGTAACCGTGCTTCCTCCTACACAACGGCAAGAGAGGCTTCCGTTGGGTGTTCAGGAGAAATGGTCAATAAATCTCGAGACTCTAAACAGAGAGGAAGTACGGCGTAACCTGCGCTACCGTTGAGAAATGTTAAGCTTATAGCCTCTCATCCCTAGAGAGAATATATTCAGCGCCCCCCTCCGGGGTATAAGTTGGCCTACAGACTCTCACCCAGAGAGGAAGTATATTCCGCGCACCGTTGGCGTATCCGAATTTCGGATTTTCGGCTTACAAATGAAGTCCTTCCATGAATACATAATTATCTGTCTGGGGTGATTAATTGTATGAGTGTGGTGTATGTGCGTATGTAAATAAATAAAACTGTGGTTCTCCAACCTGTGCCTCAAGTATCTTAAGCGACCTGACGGCCAATTGGCTAGCGCTCTGGCCTTTGGTACCACAGGCTTCAGGTTCGAATCCTGGCGGTGGCATGTATGTTTGCTAGTGATTCGGAATCCTCGTTAAACTGTAGTTCCTGTCTAATTACCCAAAAGTGTTCAAAAAATGACCGTATAGGGACAAACCAAACCAACCACACTTAGTTAAAATCTGGTTGCCCAACCAGCACACTACAGCGTACATTTTCACATTTTGTAAAAATAACCAAAGTACACATTTTGTTCTTATCAAATTTATTTTAATTTAATTACGGTCTAAATGGTCTTCAACAATTAAAAAAGATCTCATTCAATTGATGGAAAATGTACTGTATAGACAAATAAAACCCTATACTGTTTTAGAAAAACATCATTTAAGAAATGAAATTTCAACAAGAAAACCTCTTATTCTAAAATACGCCATTTTAAAATGGAACACGTTTAAATGGAAATTTTACAGAAAAGGAGAAAAAACATCTGTTAAAAAAATGGTTGTAAAAGAAGTGAGCAAAATGTTTTTCATTTTCTCCATGTTGCCCAATCTTTTTTAACTGGAGCGGTAGCAAACAAAGAAAGGCGAGCTTCAAACAGAAAAGAGTCTCTCCTTTTGCGGAGACCCTTCATAAAAATTGAATAAAGGATTCGAGGTTTTGTCCTCAAGTGGGGACGTGTTGCCTTCAGGGCAGACTATCGCTCTCTCCCGGGGTAAGGTATTGAAGAGGACAATTCTTTCTCTCCGTGACGGGATTCTCCGCTTCTTTAAATCAATGCCGTGGAGTCGCGGATGGAAAGTGGAGCACGTACTGGCACTATTTTTCAACACTGTCAATAAAGTATCCAATCACCATCGCATCGCTCATACCGATACTATCAGACATGGGGAGTCGTAGTAGAAAGTGGGTTTAAAATACCGACTCCCGACTCATTTAAGAAAAAAAAATTTTTTTTTCAATATTCTGAGAAAGAATGTTAAAATTAAATGTTAAAGAAACGATTCAATTGTATCCTTTATTGTAACAACGAGTAACTAAGGCATTTAAGTACTGAACGAGCAAGTAGAAGAGTAAGAGTTAAGTAAGTAGATCGGCAATGAAAGAAGCACTCATAGAAGTTATTTTATTTTAAAGAACAAATTAGACCGTGTTGTAACCGTGCTTCCTTCTATACATTGACAAGAGTGCCGCAACCTTCAGGAGAAATGATCAGTAGGCCTCCAGAATATCACCCGAGAGGTTGTACAGCGCAACTTGAACTACCGAAACGTTTAGTTTAAAATCTCATATCCCTAGATAAATATATTTGGTGCATCCCGGCGCGTTAGGTGATCTACAGACTGTCACCCGGAGAAGTATATTTCACGCAACCTGCGCGAAGTCGAATTTCGCATTTTCGGCATAGAATTGGTGTCCGTCCACGAATACATAATTATCTGTCTTTACATGTGTTGAATATTGTATGTGTGTGGTGTTTAAATATATGTATGTAGTGTTTCTGTATGTGTGTGTTGTTTGTGAGTGTGCAAAGAAAGCAGTGAGTTCTCTAACTTGTGCCTCAGGTATCTCAAACTACCACGCCCAATTACAATTTCATTACTCAACCTGCCCACTATAGTGTACATTTTCATATTTTGTAAAAATAACTAAAAAACTTTATTTTAATTTAGTTACTGTCTTCAAAAATTAAAAAATAAAAGATCAAATACAATTTATGTTATAATTTATGTGTAAACATATTACTGGCAAATAAAAACCTAAACACTTTTACTAAAAATATCATTTAAGGAATGACAGTTTAACAAGAAAGCCTCTTATTCTGAAAGACGCGCCATTTTAAAATAAAACACGTTTAAATAGAACTGAGAGAAAATTTTACGCAAATGGAGAAAAAACATCGGTTAAAAAAAATAAAAGATTGTAAAAGAAGTGAATAAAACGTTTTTCATTTTCTCCATGTTGCCCAATCTTTTAACTGGAGTGATCGTAAACAAGGAAGGGCGAGCTTCAAACAGAAAATAGTGTCTCCTTTTGCGGAGACCCTTCATAAAAAGGGGTCTTGAAAATTGAATAAAGGATTCCGGGCTGCCCTGTCCTCAAGTGGGAGAGTGTTGCCTTCGAGGCACACGTTCGCTCTTTCCTCTGGGAAGGTATTGAAGAGGACAATTCTTTCTCTCTGTGACAGGATTTTTTCGCTCTTTTTAAATCAGTGATTGAAAGTGGAGCATGTACAGGCACTGTTTTTCATCCCTGTTGACAGTGATATATACAAGTATCTAATCACTATCTCATCGCTCATATCGGTACAAGCAGTGGTGGAGAGTCGGAATCAAGAGTGGGTTTAAAAAAACGACTCTTTCATAAAAAATATTTTTATTTTTCACAATTCTAAAAATGAATTTTATAATTAATTGTTAAGGAGACAATTCAATTGATATATTCAATTCAATGATACAATCAGTAGCAAAGGCAGTAATTACTGTAATAGCATCCGAGTTAGTACTGAAAGACTTTTCTCAGTACTGATTTATAAAAGTTAACTTGACCCATTCGTGGTTCAGTGGCAACGTGCGTCGCTGGTGAGTATTAGGGCTGAGGTTCATTTTGCACACCCTGCGCATATCCGATTTTCGGATTTTTGTCTTAGATGGGCAATTCTACCACGAACCTATATTTATACCACTTTAAACATGTTAAATATGGTATGTCTCTAATTGTATTTGTGTGTGTAAATAAAGCCGTGAGTTCTCCAACCTATGCCTCAAGTATCTCAACCCAACCCCACCCAGTTAAAATCTGGTTGGCCGACCTGGTTGGACAGTGTACATTTTAATATTATGTAAAAATAGTCACATTTTGCTTTTATCAAATAAGATTTCAAAAGTTATTTTAATTTAATTACCTACGAATGCTCTTCATAACTTAAAAAGAAAAGATCAAATACAATTCATGTGATAATTGATGTGAAAATATATTACAGACACATAAAAATCTACACTCTTTTTGGAAAAACATCATTAAACAAATGAGTAATTTTAACAAGAAACCCTCTTATTCTAAAAGACGTCATTTCAAAATAAAACTGAGAGAAAATTTTACGCAAATGGAGAAAAAACATCGGTTTAAAAAAATAAAAGATCGTAAAAGAAGTGGCAAAATGTTTTTCATTCTCTCCATGTCGCCCAGTCTTTTACCTGGAGTGATCGCAAGCAAGGAAGGGCTCACCTTAAACAGAAAGAGTCTCTCTTTTTGCGGAGGTCCTTCATAAAAATTGAATAAAGGATTCGAGGTTTTGTCCTCGAGTGGGAACGTGTTGCCTTCGAGGCAGACGTTCGCTCTCTCCTGGGGGAAGGTATTGAAGAGGACAATTCTTTCTCTCTGCGACGGGATTTCTTCGCTCTTTTAAATCAATGCCGAGGAGTCGCGGATTGAGAGTGGAGCACGTATTCGTACTGTGTTTCATCTTTGTCAATAAAGTCTCCAATCATACTCGCATCGCTCATACCGATACCAACAGATTTTTCAAAATTCTGAGATTGAGTGTTAAAATTAAATGCTAAGGAGACAACTCAACTGTATCATTCAATGATAGAACCAGTAGAAAACTCAGCAGTAGCATTAATAGACAGTTACTACTTTAATAGGATCCAAGTAAGTACTAAAAGAGTAAGTAGTAAAGTAAGAGTAAGTAAGTCGATCAGCAATAAAAGAAGCTCTCATAGAAGATATTAAAAAAAAACAAATTAGACCATGTTGTAACCGTACTTCATCCTATACATTGGCAAGAGTGCCACAGCCTTCAGGACAATGATTAGTAGGCTTCGAGACTCTCACCTGAGAGGAAGCTCTCTATGGGGAAGGTATTGAAGAGGGCAATTCTTTCTCTCTGTGGCAGGATATTTCGCTTTTCTTAAAATCAATACCGAGGAGTCGCGGATTGAAAGTGGAGCATGTATTGGCACTGTTTTTTCAACACTGTCAATAAAGTATCCAATCACCATCGCATCGCTCATGCCGATACCAGCATAAATGAGGAGTCGGAGTTAGAAGTGAATTTAAAAAACCGACACTTTTTTAAATAATAACTTTCTTTTTTTTTCAAAATTATGAGAATGAATGTTAAAATTAAATGACAATTCATTTGCATCATTTAATGATACAACAAGTAGCAAAGTCAGTAAGTTTGCTATTTTAATAGTATCCTAGAAAGTACTGAAAGATTTTTCTGAATACCGATGTTTATGAAAAGTTAACCTGCCCCATTCATGGAACACTGTCAAAGTGCGCTGCTGGTGAGTATTAAGGCTGAGGTTCTTTCCATTGTCCACTGGTGGCCTTGTTGTTGACACTTTTTCAAAAAACGAGCAGATTCGATTGAATTTGTGATGTTCAGCATCTTGACTCGTGAGTCGGACTATTTGGTGGGAGTTTTTCCGCGTTTTCTCCCATGCAATTCCCCAAATGTTGGGTAGTTTCCTCTAAATGTCCTCCTTCTTCAGCGTCACGTAGCCAAGTCAGACTACTTAAGGGTGCTTCATCACAACAGAAGCTCCCTTTTTCCTTCCATGACATCACACGAATTCATAGATGTTGTTGCTGACCAAGTGAGATAAGAAACAACAAAAATTAACTTAGATCAGCAATGAAAGGAGATCTTTTAGAGGGTGGTGCAGTTTATCCACTTCTATACTGTTCAACCCATCGCTATGAAAATGGGTAATAATTTGTATTCGAGTATGGAAAATAGGTTCGCGCTATCCACTTTATGATTACTTGTCACCAGAGGGTGCTGCAGCATTTTATTTATGTATACCGTTCAAACAATATCCATGAAAATGAGTATGCCGATATATTGGAACATGGAGAATATATTCGCGATATGTAATTTTCTACAATACATTATTTTTGGCAGGTCAACGTATGCCGAGTTTTGCTACTTAAAACTAAATATTTGACCGGCGATTCCCATTTTATTTCTGTATAATCACTGCCAAACTTGACGCAAATACAACCGCAAACCTACGCATTGATAAAAAAAATAATAAAATAAATTAGAGGAGGAACCGCAAGCAAGATGATCAAACACATTTGTGGACTCATAAAAAATGTTTCATTTTTTTTTTTTTTATTTCGGACGAAATTGTGTATTGAAAGGTGACATTGGACCTCAACAGTGGCTAGCCAGAATATATTAATATATTGATTTTTTATATACAAATCAATATTTTTACTGAATTATTACATAAATATTTTATAGATATTGGTAATATTTTATAGATATTTATAGATATTTTATAGAAGGAAAATTGGTGAAATTAGTAAGGAAACAGAAATGAATTAGGTAATTGATATGTGGATCTTTTTTGAATTCACACACTGAAATAAAAGTGTTGTTTTTAATAATATGTTTATCAAAAGTCAGTGGACCCTATTTACTTTACAAAAACATCTTTGATTATCTAGATGTGACTTACATAGCACTGACTCTTTTCTTAGCGTTCACATTTAATGGTTGGAAAAAATCGAAGAGTTTTTTTGACGATTGTCACAGCTAACCAACAGTAAATCTAGGACTTTTCTGGGTTGTACACACGCAAATGTGAGGCACGTAAATAGTAGGTAGCATTTCTCGTTTGCCGATTTGAGTATGTAGCGCACATTAGTATATTTGGTTTGTCGTTCTACGAATGTTTTTGGTTAATTAAACCTACACATTTTAGGCTAAGTAAATAAAGTTTAACGTGGATTCTGAACCACTCACAGGCATCCATGCCACCGTCAGGATTCAAACCAGAAGTACCAAAGGCTAGAGCGCTAGCCAATTGGCCATCAGGCCGCGCACATTAGTGAGAATATGGTGCGTTGTTCTAATGCATCTGCAATCCTTAGACACTTGCCTTTGATGCCTTAAGGCAAGCGCTGCACGGACGTTACTCACTTATCATTACCTAGGAGGCGCGTGTAGCTTGAAGATAAGCCACGGACGCGGAGAAACATTATCCCCTCAACGCTCTACGATCCTGTTAGACCGGAAATTACGGTTTAAAGTGGATTCTGAACCACTACACACATCCATGACACATCCGGGATTCGAACACGAAACCTGTGGTACAGAGCGCTAGCCACTCGGCCATTCAGGCCCGCGCTTAAAAATATACATCTATCGAAAAAGTGTGGACACCAATGGTTAGAAGCATCTTAATGCACTGTCAACCACTGGATAATGCACTCAAAATGCTTGCAATATCAATACTAAAGTGTCAATCCACTCAATGAAGGTTTTTCAACATTCCAAAATAATTTGCAGGCAAATTACTTTTTGAGATTATGAAGACATACAAAAAGTTCATGGACAACCTTGCAGTAACATTGTTCGGAACTGGAGCACGTTTACTAATTAGCGAGTTATACCCTCAATATTAGCTCTTGGTGTTGCCACAGAACATTTCCTCGTTCATGGAAATAACATAAAAAATAAGGCTAGAGGAAAAAAATTAGAAGTTGCCAATTATGAAACACCAACAGAAGCCATTGCAGAGAACGCAGCTGCTTTGCGGTTATATGCAGCTGCTTTTTAGAACTATATTAGCTCTATAGGCTATTATAAGTCTACAAACCAATTCGTATCTAAGTAGTAACTAAGTAGAAATAAATATTGGTAGGGTGAGTGCTTTGTATGACATTTTTCAACTAACTCTGCATTTCGGATTGAAACTAGTGAAAAATTATAACGATTGATATCGAGCAACCCACGCTTTTAGAACAGCGACATTCATTTTCTCGTCAGTAATTTTATTCTTATGTCAACAATTATTTTTTAATTTTTAGTTTGATTCACTCTAAAAGCGTGTTTTTTAGTTCTTTTAAACTATAATATTTAAATGAGGGCTTGGTACGGAGGACCGGAACTATAGTTCTTACAATAATTTAATTGTGAGTAAAACAAAAGGCTAAATGCGAATATGTCGAGCCACCCAGGATTCAAACAGGGAATCTCATGATCCGTAGTCAGGCGCGTTATTCGTTGTGCCACTGTCCCACGTAGGTTTGAATGTCTTAGGTACAATTCTACATTAAAATTGTTCTTCATAAGTTAAAATAAAATCACTCATCCTGTCGATCGTAATCATGATGAGGTAATAAACTTATCAAAATATTTTAGTGTCCTTGATAAGTCTACAACTTTTAAATTCAATCTGATCGCTTAAAGTAGGGCAAAATCGAGCCCCAAAGAGTCAGTTACAAACAAACATACAGGTGAAACTAATAAAAACGTATTAAAAATGTGTGGACGCCTTAACTCTATTAGCTTTATAGGCGCTATACTCTACAAACCATTTAGTATCTAATTAATAACCAAGTAAAAATAAGTAAAATGTGTGGACACATTAGGCTCTATTTAGCTCCATATGCTATTATAAGTCTACAAACCATTTAGTACCTAATTAGTAACCAAACAGAAATAAGCAAAATGTGTGGACATCGTAGGCTCTATTTAGCTCTGTAGACTATTATAATTCTACAAAACATTTAGTACTCAATTAGTAACCGAGTAGAAATAAGTAAAATGTGTGGAAACCTTAGGCTCTATTTAGCTCACATTTTAATTATAATTCTACAAACCAATTAGTAACCAAGTAGATATAATTAAAATGTATGGGCACCTTAGGGCCTGAATGGCCGAGTGGCTGGCGCTCGGTACCACAGGTTTCGGGTTGGAGTCCCGTTGGTGCCATGGATGTTTGCAGTGGTTCGGAGTCCACTTTAAGCCGTAGGTCCCGGTCTCATATGACTGTTGAGCGTTGGGCATAGAGCTGACAACCCTACCCCGTAAAAAAGAAAAACGTCTCGAAATCTGCCAGTAGGTAGACGGCCTTGGCCCACACTGGGCTGTTGCGCCAATGATGATGATGATGGGCACCTTAGATTCATAATATGACTTTAAGCTATTATGTATGGTCCCATTAATATGTATGGATACTTTAGAGTCTATTTAGCTCTATAGACTATTATAACTGTACAAAACATTTAGTACCCAATTAGTAAATAAGTAAAATGAAAGAAATTTTGTTTAGTAATTATTTCAGAATTTTTAACAAGGATACCAGTTAAAATTCTTAGAACAATCAAGATCCTGAATCCTTTCCCATGTGTGTATTGAGGTTTTTTTTAGATTGGGTTTGTCGCTCTACGGTCATTTTGTTCACTCTTTGGGCTAATTAAACCGAGACCTACAGTTTAACGTGGATTCCGAGCCACTCGCAAACATCCATGCCAAAGCCAGGATTCGAATCTGAAGCCTGTGGTACCAAAGGCCAGAGTGATAGCCAATTGGACTTCAAAGCGCATGTATTTATGAGAGAAAAGTGTATTTGATGTGATTATTATAAAATATTAAATAGATATTTCTGAATAAAGTAATAACGAACTTTTCGGCAATGCATCATGTTTGTTTGTTTTTATTTGTAAGCAAATTAAAAAATTATGTTAATGATTTACGGAGTTTAAATGCAATATTTAATTATTTTGAAATAATCAACTATTTTTTATATTGGTAAAAATTGTGTCATTCACTATTTCTTCTATAAAATAAATCTCCAATTTAATATGACATTGATTGATGATAAACTTGTTTTATTACTTCCCCATGTTTTGGGATGGAGGCTCGAAAGGGAAATGTTTAAAAACTGTCTCGAAGGTTATGTGACGGTTTCTTTGACATAGAAATGTATTTTTCATAGTCCGGAATGATTTAGAATATTTTTTCAAAGATACTGTTGAGCCTGGAGATAAAAATAACCGTAACAGAAAAGAACCGGAAGCCAAAACTGGTCGTTACGGAGTATATTCGCAACGATCAGCTGCGTTGCAAGAACCACGTTCTCGAATCCTTGAGTCTTCTTGAGTCCAGGAACTCGATTTCTTATTTCAGTTTTTTCGAATTCAAAATCAATCTGGATGCAGATTTAAGAAGGAGATGCAAAAATATTCGAAACCATCGAACCGTATTTCCAAGTTGAATAAAAAACACGATTCTATATGTATATGCATTAGAAACAGCACATTATCCACAGCGTATCATTAAAACATGTATGTACATTCAAGCTATCTCCATATTTGCATGCAATCCATAGCAGTTATCCATATATCATAGTATGTATGTTCCACATAACATATAGAACTTAGCTGATAAAGAAAGGTGGATTTTATCACCTTAAATTTATCAATTAGATCTCTTTTACAAAATAAAAAATCTAGGCTATTTATTAGAAAAATAATTGAAAAGAATTTTAATAGCATCATGGATTCTCTGGAGGGTTAGGCAACTTCTTTTTGTTGTTTTCTAATTTTTAGTTTCCCTTGTTATTAACACTTGTTAAAATAAAAAATATATATATATATATATCTGACAAAAAATATATATATATATATATATAAATTTAAAAAAAAATAATAATAATAATAATAAACTATTAAATAACACTACTAAAAAAAAAAAAAAGAAAAAAAGAAGAAGAAGAAAAAGAAGAGAAAAAAAGAAGAAAGTAATGTCAAGGGAAGAAATTCCCAAGCTTCATCCCATGTAAAAAATGTTATAATGTGTGTTATGTGTATTAAAAAAAAAAAAAAAAAAAAAAAAGTGGAAGGTTGAGTCGACGTAAATGTTTTGTTGAATTTAAGTTTTGTTGTCGTTTTCGATTTGGCCTCGCTCACTCCCTAATTCCAAGTTTGTTCTTTGTTTTAAAAGTCGTTTGTTCCTGAGGGTCCAGTATTCATAGATATGCTCCCACTACCGGATAACTCAAGTACCAGATTGAAAAATACCAGAAAGAATGTTCCCGTACCAGAAGGAAGATTAAATCTAACGATCTCAGACCAGGGTTGCTGACGTGACGACGGTCTGAAGACACCGTGTGCCTAAGGGCTGGACGGAAAGATATGTTCCTGAACTTATTACCTGTATGACTTTCCAGCCTATCGTCCTGGAATATCAAAGAACTTCCAGGAATTTCAAAGAACCTGGTAATTCGAATAACGATACCCGCATAGGCTGTCACAATCGCCAACGATCTCCCTGTTTTTGAAAGCAACGATGTCAATAGCTGTCGTCGAATCTTCACTATCTTAACTCACTAACCAGCACGTGTATTATGCTAGGGCACGATTTTGGTAAAGAAATTATAAAGTTTGATTTGGAAGTTTTTTAAAAATTAATGTAATTATAATAATACAGCAATTTTCCTTTTTGATTTCACGACTCGAATACATAAAGTAATTAACAAAGAAATATTCATTATTCCGCCAGAAATGTAAAGGCCTCATACAATAGTACACTAAGCAAATGACGCGAATAAACACATTTCCTAAATAAGAAATTTTTTTTAGCATTTTTTTTTACTGTCCGAAACACCTACATATATTTAAACTCAAGCAAAATACCTTAATATTAAGAATGAAAAACAGCTATCATTAGCAACGATTATGGATTTTATGATTTCGTTTACGGCATCATTATACAAATCAATACATTTCTTAATTCGATACAACTTTTAAAGTTAGATAGATTGTCCGAGATGCAGATATTATTTGGTCCCTACGATCTCCCAATCTGTCTACCCCAATTTCTTCTTCTGAGAACATATGAAGTTTCTTGAACATGAACAGTACGTTTCACACAGTATATCATCAAAACATGTATGAACGTTGAAGCTATCTCCATATCTGTATGTCATACATAGCAGCTGTCAAAGCTTCTGCTCCTTGTTTATGAAAGCACCTTGTTACTCCGCGTCTGTGGCTTATCTTCGAGTTACACGCGCCCCCTGGGTAATGCAAAGTGAGTAACGTCTGTGCAGCGCTTGCCTTAAGGCATCCAAGACCAAGCTGTCTAATTGTTTGCCAGCTGCATTGGAAAAAAAAATATATATATATACACTCAAGAGCCAAAACATTATGACCACCCCTACATTTTGCAATGAACTCGCCTGGATGACGTGGAAGGCCGTGATCAGGTGGAAGTGGTATTTAAATGCTGCTGGAGAGTCTGAAGAATCATTCTTTCACTTACTTCTGTGTGAGATGGGAACACACACAGATGTAAGTGACAGGTGGTCATAAGGTTTTGGCTCTTGAGTGTATATATAGATATTATTTATGATAGTAAAGTTAGGTATTTTCTTTTATTTATTCTGGTTATTCGAATGACAATGCTCGCCTAAACTATCCCAATCGCCATTGAATTTCCTTGTTTATGAAAGCAAAACTTCAAATATTCACATGTTCTCAAAGCGAGAATTTTAATCGCGGTTTTATGAAATATCTAGCACTTTGAAAATGTACGTAATAATAACAAATTTTTTTGCCTTAAATTCATTTCATTCTTAAAGTCATTTTTATATGTAGCATATATAGTATTTTATTTTTGATAGTATAGGTACGTATTTTCTTTTATTTATAGTATTTTAAAGCTACTAGTAATTATTTATTTTAAGTATTTTTATTTATTGCTTACACACTTTAGGTTTTTTTTTTTTTTTTTTTTTTTTAATTCAATTGGGGGAAAAAAAGTCTGGAGATTGAGAAAAAAAACTGCACTGAGTTACATAAAAAAATTACTAATTTAAAGATAGCTACTAAGCAAACAGAATTATGAATTAATAAATAATCACAGATATTCAGAATAAGATATTAGCAAAACAATCCTTTTAATGCAAAATTCATTGAAATTATTCATGACATTTTAATCAGTGAAATAAAAAGCATATCTCTGAAAATAAAAATAGATTCATATTTAATCTAATCAAAAATGTCATTATTTTTTATCTAAACAAAATTTAAAAAAAAATAAAATGAACCATAAATATTTTAAACAGATTTATGTCAGGTCTGGTTCTTTAAAATATGCAAATTGGACGAAAGCTGGTTTTAGAAAATGCTACTAATATGTCCTCCTTGTTATCTGACGATATTTTGACTATCGACATCCCCTGGTCAGATAACTGACTATGTGAAGGCGCTCGTTTGAGAAACCTTATTCTGACAAATCGATTATCCTAATCGCAAAAGGACATCCTTGCAAAATTCCTTAAAGCAACTTCCTAACCTCTCCTTAATCGTAAGAGAAAATAATGGTGCCATTGTTTTAAAAGTCTGCAAAGTTATTATTTTATTCACTATTCAATGGCCAGTGCTAAATCTTTTATTTAGAAATATGAATAATAAGTAGAATGGAATGATATTTATTAGTGAATGCAATGAAACCTTAAAATTCCATCATTAATAGGTAGTAGACTTGAATTAATAATAGCTCTGGGTTTTACAGGTTTCGGGTTCAAGTCCCGGCGTTGCCATGAAAGCTTGTAGTAGTTGTAAATCCATTTTAAATCCTAGGTTCCGGTCTAATATTATTGTAGAGTGTTGAGCTGATAATTTAATTTGTAGAGTGTTGAGCTGATAACTTTATTAAATTTCTGTCACGAACTGATAATTATATAATTAAATAATTAAACAATGTAAAATTGTTCTAAAAGATCATCTGATGAAAGCAATGGCAATTTTATTTCAAAGTGAAAATGATTTTTTTAAATTAAAATCGTTTTGAATACTATAGTTATTTTTATTTTTTAAGACTGCTGTTATGCATTTTGTTCTTATATTAAATCCTAAATTTTAAGATTAACCTTTATAACGGCCCAACTGATTATTTACTTTGTATTGAAAAATTTAATTATCTGTTTCCTTTTATTGTATTTTTAATTGTGCTAAATAGTTTCCAGTACATATTATTATTTCAGTATTAAAACAGTTATAGTATTTTTTTAATTTAATCATAGGTGACTGGCAATGCCCCAATATTATGTTTCCAGCGCCTAGCAGTAAAGGAAACATACACACATGATGCACAATCTTGATACACACAGACATTTTAAATTCACTTAATATTTTAAAGTAGAGGCCGTGGTTATATTTTTTTTTTCGAGTTGATGAAATAAATGAAGCCAATTAGACCCAATGTTTCAATTTGCAAGCGCTCGGTCGAAAAGTGAGTGTCGTTGACACAGTTTTTTCTCAATAACAGACTAGTTTGTGTAAGAAATTCTTCAGCGCACAATGTAAACATAGGATTGCATTTTGAAATTCAATCAATCATTCTCTCTAGTTTGGCATGACAGTTTATTTTTGTTTTGAAGGTACTGGCAATTACACTTGTATGCTTCGCAAAGAACTCTAAAAAAGGGTGTACAGGAACGATGGTTATCATAGCAGAGATTAATGCCAATTGCCATAGGGAATCGTTGTACACCTATTACCAGCAATATTAAACATCCTTAATAAAATAAAACTATATCGATTCTATCAAATATTATGCTATGATAATTATATTCAGAAAATTAAATTAATAGTTTAATCAATTAAATTTAATATAATTATCAGTTATTTTCGTCTTCATTGGTTGGCCTAATGGCCGATTGTATAGCGCTTTGGCCTTCGGTACCACAGGCTTCAGCTTCAAATCCTGGTGGTGGCTTGGATGTTTGTGAGTGGTTTGGAAACCTCGTTAAAATGTAGGTCCTGGTCTAATTGGCCCAAAGTATGCACAAAATGACCATAGAGCGACAAACCAAACCAAATCTACTTCATTGACGCAACAGCCCCGTGGTGGATTAAGGCTGTCTGCCTACTGTTAGATTTGATGACAGATGTTTTCTTTTTACAGGGTAGGATTGCTTTTTACAGAGTAGGTCGCGCAACACTCTACAGTCATATTAGATCCTGAACCTATGGTTTAAAGTGGATTTCGAACCATTACAACAACCATTTCACCACCGGTCTCGAACCCGAAACCTGGTCACGGAGGGTCAGATTTCTAGTCATTCTGTCATCAAGCCCCAATTATCAGTTATAATTATGAATAATTGTTAATTGCCTTTAATATATAATTTTTAATTCCTCTTAATAAAACTGAATATTCATATAATTATCAGTTATGATAATATTAATATTTAGTTAATTAAAGATTTATTTATTAACAAATATTTAGTTTAATTAGCGAATAAATGCGGTAGAATAATAAAACACAGGCTTCCTAAATCACAGAATGTTTCAAATTATGTTAGAATAACCACAAAATGCTGTATTCTTTTTTATTTTTAATTAAATCATTTTTCCCTTTAGTAATCTCAAAAACAACTCATTGAAATTGTACATTTTTGCATACATTCATATTTAGAAGTCAGGGAAAACAAAGCAAATAATTATTAAAAGCAAATAAATAATAATTATTTTTTTTCTTCCGATTCGCAAACTCCCTTTCAGCCAGATTCTTAAAAGCTTCGTGGCCACCCTGGTTACACCGCTAACACCCCGCCACATATTGCGCAACGGGGTTTTTCCACTCGCAAAAGTAAACAAATCGATTGCCCAAAACACTCCCAACATCGATCCTGCGGTCAACGACGCCGACAAGTGTCGTAATTTGCGACAAGTGACCATTTCTAACCGATTTAATGATGGAGGGACTCATTTTTTGACGTATTGAAATTCCATACGCTTTTTCCACGCTTTTTATTACAAAATCTTCCAAATGCGGTGGCATACTTATTTAAATATATTTTTTATTAATGTAATATTCATTAATATTTTTTAACAGAATTAATCAAATATTTAGAAAAAAAATAACATTCAATTCGGACTGTTGTATTGAAATTCCAAAACGCTTTTTCCACTCTGTTTTTATTACAAAATCTTCTAAATGCGGTGGCATACTTACTTAAATATATTTTTTTATTAATATAATATTCATTAATAATTTTTAAAAGAATTAATCAAATATTTAGAAAAACTAAAGAAAGATATTGGAAAAAAATAACCATTCAAATTGAACCTCCCACGTACAGCACTATTTCATCTGCATTGTTTACATTCCAAAGCGCCCCCTACCGGCGAACAAATTCGACACAGATTAATAAATACTCTTGAAACGGAAATACGGCTTTGAGAAGAGTTCTACTCACAGTATGAGTACTCTAAACTCAAATATCATAAAAATAAGCATAAAGTTTGGGTTTTGAAAGTTTAAACCTACTGGATATTAGTAAACAAAATTGTTTACTTTTAAAATTTTTAATAAATTTTAATTCAACTGATTTTAAAAAAACTTTTAAACTGTGTAGTTATTACATTATAAGAATGGAATTGCTAAATAATTTTAAATACTTTATAAAAATACATAAATTAAAAAAGGTATTTATCATCGATATTTATCTGGGTTATCACTAAAAAAATCTCATGGAGAATTATAATATTTATTAATAATAGTTGAATATTTAAAAATTATGCAAATTATTTCTAATAGTTGAATATTTAAAAATTATGCAAATTATTTCTAATAGTTGTATTGCATCTTCCATTCAAGATGTTTCAACAAAGCAAACAACAAACTTCTGGAAATGAATGTACTTTAATTTTTGTTCAATTAGAACAGGGGTGGCCAACCCAAATGATCTTGCAGGCCACTTCGGAAATGCATCCTAACTCCGCGGGCCACATATAAAATCATATATCCCCCTATTAGATTTAGACACACTATAGACATTCTTTTGGTGTGGAAAATTGAAACAAAATGAGTTATTGTTTTTGTGTTTACTATTATTCTTACGTGTAAACATATATATTATAATAATAAGGATACTAAACGCATATTGCGAAGGAATATACAACACTAAAAATGAAATATATAAATATAAATGAAATCCTTTTAAAAATATTTATTTTACTAGTGCGTTATTTGTTTCTCCACTCATCATGAGTTCGCAGAATATAATTTAATTATTCTGCGAACTCCTAACTGTAAACTCATAAATAAAAGAGGCAATATCTATCCTATGTTCGCAAGAATATTATTTTAAAATCAAAGTTCATTTTTTCTCGTAATTTCGACAATTATTTTTTGAATAGAGGGCTGCACACATAATGCTTTTTTTAATACAGTGGTTTTCGTTACTTTGGCCATTATAAAAGAAATATATTTTGTAAAAGTGTGATCTCACGATGTGATCTCATTTCATCTCACGGGCCGGAAAAATGTACAAGGCCAATCGCAGGTTTAGCCACCCCTAAATTAGAATAATTCCTAAATAAAAAATTAATTCTTTTAAATAATTGCAATAACTATTAATTTTGAGGATCCATAGCTCGAAAAATTTATTATTTAATTAAATTAAGATTTTTTTATCTGTTTGGTTTCTAAGACGTAAGGCATCAAAATAAAAATAAATTTATAAAATATTAAATGATTATAATAACGATAAAAATATAAAATATATAAATTATAAAAATAACCGATAATAAAATAACCAATATAAGTAGCCTGTAACCAGTATAAAAATAACCGATGGAATATTTCAAATTAATAACTCAATCTACCGAGTATGGTAACAGAGAAAATTGAATCAAAATGTTCCATACAATCTGTCATCACTCTAATTTTGACATCACAGACGTTTTATATCTCTCTCTTTGTCTATAGCTTGTCAAACGATCAACTAGCTGCCTTCCAATCAACCCATTGGTTGATTTGACGTTCCATCTCAACCCTTTACAATCGAACGGAACGGGGAAAAAGTTATTGCCAAAAAAGAGCGGGAAAACAATGCCTGGAGAAAAAAGAACAAAAAAGAATTCGATACTTCCAATTCATCATCTTACATCATCATGATTTATAAAGAACACCGGATGATGCAAGAATTAAAAGAACGAACCTTCTCAATTTGATGATCTTTCATTTCAGGGGTGTTTCGAATGCGTGAAAAAAAAAATAGAACACTCGAATCGTTTGATTCGATTTCTCGGTTCATTCGCCAGACAAGGTCGCGAGTGCTGTTGTTTATATTGTTGTCACGCTGCCATGGTAACGGAGTGTGTACCGCAGTGGAACGTTCGAAAAGGGGACACTCACCTGGGTCGGCATCCATCGGGGAAGGGGGTCCCCGAACGAAGCGAGGGAGGAAATAGAACACCAAACGAAGAAGAATCCGAGAGAAAAATCCCCGCAGTCGGGTGACCGCTTCGCTCTGTTCTGGCGACGATCTCGCTTTGCCGGTCCCCGATCCCGAGAGCGCATGCGCACTTTTCATTCACGTGCAAGGTGGCTCTGCACAGGCGCCGGCTGCAGAAGGCTCTCCACTGAAACAATTTCCATCAAAAACTACGCTAACGTATCACAATGTAACCACTGGACTCACCTTTCCATAAGAAAAAATGCTGCATGAAATATGAATCCATATGAAAAAATGCTGTTGGTTCCATTTTATCATAAATTAATTTTATTATTTGAAATGAAAAGGTAAAGGTAAAGCATTTCATTTTATATTATTCTTATTGTAGAGTACTATATTATATTGTGCCGATATACTGCAGACATTGCTGCTTAATACTTTGATCTCGAATTGCTTAAGAATCTTCTAACTGAAATTCCCTGACCAGGGCCTGAATGGCCTAGTGGCTAGCGCTCAGGCGCTCGGTACCACAGGTTTCGGGTTCGAATCCTGGCGGTGCCATGGATGTGTGTAGTGGTTCGGAATCCACTTTAAGCCGTAGGTCCCGGTCCTAATTGGATCGTAGAGCGTTGCGGGGTCATTGTTACTCCGCGTCCGTGGCTTATCTTCAAGTTACACGCGCCCCCTGGGTAATGCAAAGTGAGTACGTCTGTGCAGCGCTTGCCTTAAGGCATCCAAGACCAAGCTGTCTAAGTGTTTGCCAGCTGCATTAGAACGAAAAATAATAAAAAAAAAAATTCCTTGACCAAGAAGAAAGAGTAACTATTTGCAATGTTCAATTTGTCAAATCTTTTACCACATCCAAAAGTTTATCTTTTTTTTTTTTTCTACTTGACTTAGTTTTCGTTTGAAGAAAATACGCAACTCCGTTTGAAAGTATACATTCATTTGTCTTCATACAATTATGCATACTCTATGCTATTCCTACGCTATGCATGTGCTATTTCTCTTTGAAGATTAGGTCTGACAGTTTTAGAAACAATAAACAACGAGAAAGATGTCATTATAAATCGTGGGAAACCAATATTTATTTAATTTTTGATTCGCCCGATTTGTGGCTCATGGCAAAGCATACCGCTGATGAGCATTAGGGCTGAGGTTGTTGTAGGCGACTTTGTAATAGACGCTTTTTCAAAAAACAAGAAGACTCGATGGTATTTGTGATGTTCAGCATCTTGCTTCGTTAGTTGGACTATCTGGTGAGAGTTTTCCGGGTTCTCTCCCATACGATACACACATGCTGGGTTTTGTTCTGTTCTGTTCAGCCAACGCCGGTCCGGGGCCTCTCCGCCATTCGACGCCGTGCCGTCCAGTAAAGATTTGCCATCCCCTCGTATCTTCTGTGGTGGTCGACATCGTCAAGTGCACTCCAAGATGGGAAGTGGTCTGCAGTGCTTTATAGTCGGAGCAAAGTGGACAGGTTGGCCAATCAGCGACAACGATGCGGTTAAGAAGCTCTTGTAGAAAGTCGTGGAGAGGTCCTAGGGAGGTCTTTCAGTATGTTGAGGTTCTCCCACCTTTTACACTTGGCGACTTGCTTTCTTACATTATTGGCATAATTGGTCGCAGTTCTGTTGATTGGACTGAAGCTGACACTGTAGGTGAAAGGGCGAACGCACATGCGGTGTAGTTTCCGCTAAACGTCCTCTCGGAAGGCACTGCCCTCCTTCGTCACAGAACCAAGTTAGAATTCTACTTATGCGTGCTCCATCACAATAGATTGGTTTGTCGCTCTACGGTCATCTTATACACTCTTTTGGGCTAAACAGACCGGGACCTACAGTTTAACGTGGATTCCGAACCACTCACAAAACATCCATGCCACCGCCAGGATTCGAACCTGAAACCTGGGGTACCAAAGACCAGAGCGCTAGCCACTTGGCCACCAGGCCGCCATCCATCACAATAGAAGCTGCATACCCTTCCCTCCTTCCATTGAGACCACACGGAAGGAGGTCTTGGACTTCGTCTAGATGTTGCTGTCTACCAGGTGGGATTAGGAAAATATTTTTTGTTATTTCATTAAGAACTTAACATATTGACGTTTTTATTAAAACGCTATGATAGCCAGAATAAATTAAAAATGATAAAAAAAAAGTCGTTCTGTAGATTGAAATAACTCCTTAACTAAGATGACGTCAAATTTAAGACGAAGCGCAGTTAAATGCAGTCAAGACATAGTCAAACACAAGACAAAACAAATTCAGTCAAAATACAGTTAAAAACACTCAAAATTTACTGTTACTTTACTATTTTTTGACAGCTTTTAATTACTTATAAATGCTTTCAAGTTACATAATGGCCGATTGGTTAGAGCTCTGGTCTTTAGTACCACAGACTTCAGATTCGAATACTGGCGGTGGCATGGATGCTTGTGAGGGGTACGGAATCTACATTAAACTGTAGGTCCCGGTCTAATTAGCCTAAAGTGTGTAAAAAATGACCGTACAGCGACAAACCAAATCCAAATTACATTCAACATAAAAATTTTCACTTTGTGTTGTTAATTTCACTTAAATTGTTCGACTTGAAAAATAAAGGATTTTGAACTGGAACTTGGGGAGAAAGTAGTCCAGTTAGTCCGACTCATGAGGCAAGATGCTGAGCATACCAAGCGCCATTGAGACTCCTCGTTTTTTGAAAAGTGTCTAAATGTGAAAAACAGTGCCGCTGCCAACAAAGCCGCCAGCGGATTGAATCTCAGTCCAAATGTTCGGTTTGTTTCCTGGCATGTACAGGTTTATTTTTAGGGCCTGATGGCCGAGTAGCTAGCGCTCTGACACTCGGTATCACAGGTTTCGGGTTCGAATTCTAGCGGTGACGTGTTTGTTTGTAATGGTTCGGAATCCACTTTAAGCCATAGGTCCCGGCCTCATATGACCGTCGAGTGTCACAGAGACCAATCAGACTTCTCACCCACATCATTCTCAAACTGTATAGTCACAACTCATATCTAGGCACTGTGATGTGGTATAGTAGTTTATCTTAAGTATTTTAGTAGGCCTAACTTTTTTTTAAAGTGAAGAAATGCAATTTAATTTGCATGTGGGCTTGTAGAAATTTAAATAATTTTTTTCTGAAGGAAGCCAAATATAATAATATTTTTTATTAAAAATTCAAATATTTATACTAAAAACAAAAATTAACTGTAAACGCGGTAGGAAATAATATATTTATGTTGCTTGAACAATATTTCTATCTTGATTAAACAAAAAACATTTAAATGTAAGAACTCATGCTCGAATCTGTGGGGGAAAATGTTCTCGTATCAAAAACCAAAAGTTTATTTTAAAAACAATTTATCTTAAGTGATATTTCAAATTCCCATCTTTCCAAACAAAAAAATTAATAACGCTGTTGTATAAAAAGGGAAAAAATCAGGATTTTTAAAATTTGAAGCTTAAAATAGAAATATGTTTCTCAAATTGTTTCAAAACTACCAACGAAACAACTTCGTAAATTTATGAATACTAAAAGTATAAAAAAAAAAATTAATAATACAAAGGTCTTTTGACTTGAGCTACTTTTTATCAGCTTTTATTACCTCATAAATGTTTCTAAATTACATTCTCCATGAAATGTGTTAAGGATAATTAATTTCTTCCACACTCTTCTTCTTCTAAGATGTTTTTTTTTAAATGTTCGCTTCTCTTTCAGCTTCAAATATTGTCCCTCAGGAGAAAGCTCTCTTACCAAAACAAAAACGTTGTATTGTCGTTTTATTCAAATTTAGTGACTTCGTTGATATATCTTTGTTGATTTAAACAAATTCAGTGACGGATGGAAGAGAATGGTGTACTATTCTAAAAATGTTTTAATAAATGTTTGCAGAATTTTTAGAATGTACACCCTTTTAACTTTTTTTTTTTATCATTAACTTCACCGTTTACATACTTGCAAACTTCACCATATTTATGCTCTCCCTTTGTACTTGAACCCGCCTGCTATCCCCCTTCCCCTAAAATTTTCATTACGTACGAAAAGAATTTTTTAAATTGACATTTTGAGCACTAAACAGCACAAACATAACTCGGTTTAATATACTTAAATTCGAAAATGACAGCTCATTTCGATTTGACCCAGTTATAAACATTTTATGACCGAGATATGCTTGCCGAATGTTTTTGTTTTTTTTCCTCTTGGAATACATTTCCCATTTCTGCAAAATACAAATGTTTGCTTTATACAATGTCTTACAGAAGTGTTTGCTTTATACACTTCTTTAAAGCAACTATTTTTTATTCGCTTTTTATTTTTATTTATTTATTTTTTATTCGCAACTTTCTTTAATTCAACTATATTTTTGTTTTTTACTATTATTACGCAACTATTTAATATGTGTTCATTTTTTTTTCTTAATTTTTTCAATGCATGACAACATTTAAATTATTTGGCGAGAATTAATTACTTTGGCGAGAGAAATTATTTGGCTAAAAAGCAGACAGGCAGAAGATATTAAAAAATACTCTAAGTAAGAATTTGGTCATCATCGATATAGATAGATAGATATGTATGAAATGACCACCGTTTTCCTCTTCTTCATTTCTTGACTTGCAATTGTAACATGATGGATTCATGCAATAATTGCAATTATTGCGTGCATCCCTCTAAAACTCGTGTTCTCGCATTATCTCGTAACAACTATTTCAACTTTTATAATTAATAATTGACATTACATTGTATGAAGTTTCTCCGCCTCTTCATTTCCACAGCAGCCTAATGGCTATCGCTCTAGCATTTGGCACCACAGGCTTCAGGCTCGAATCCTGGTGGTGAGATGGCTATTTGTGAGTGGTTCGGAATCCACGTTAAACTGTAGGTCCAGGTCAGATTTGCTCAAAGTGTGCACAAAATGAGCGTAGAGCGATAAACCATACCAAATCTTCCTTTTCACACATTCTGCAATCTATTGGCCAGGATACTTTTAATGATTTATTATTAATTTCAGTCGCTATGACTGGCAGACACTTCACAACTTACGCAGATCTTGGAGTGTGTAATTCTCCCTTCCAAAGCTCCACCTTGTTTTAAATCTTAAAAAGTTAATAAAGTAAGAAAAAAGTAGCTAAATTCACATGACTTATCTATAGATATGTTTAAATATATATAATGGGGTTTATAATGATGCTTATAAAACACTTTCTCTGTATATGAGCCTTTATCTATCATACTGGTTAAAGAAACTGAACAAAATTTTAGTTTAAGGTATTTTGATGTTCGCGCTTAAGAATCTTATAAAAAACAACAGTTAACAATACGGTTACAGTGACAGAATTTTGAAAATTGCAAACGGCAACACCCACTTTTTTTATTGGAATTTGATCTCCGTAGCGAAATACCATATCAAACGTTGAAACAATACCTGTAGCACGAAAATCGACTGTCGCGCTCACTAGGACACGGCTTTGATATAAGCCTACTGAAATTCTCATGACGAGAACAAGTAATAAAAAAATAAAAAAAATTTTTAAGTCAATTTCTAATTTTTTTTCACTCTATTGCAGAAAGTCCTCCATAAATAATTTTCATTCATTTTTTAAAGTTTATCTGGCGCCCTCTATGGGTAGATATATGCAACTTAAATCTAAAAGAAAAAAAAATTAAGTAATTAAATTTAATTGCTGAATTAATGTTTGAAAAAATTGTGTTAACATCCAGTGTCGTCCACTACAAGTTCAAAAAAATGTATTTGAACTCGAGTGGATGAATGAAAAGTATTTTGATGAACGAATGAAAATTTGAACAAGATATATATAGGGAGAGTGTGAGCTAATAGAAGGTATTGAAAAAGAGAACAAGGTATGCAGCATAATACACAGTCATGACTAACGTTGTCACACTAAGTGAAAGAAAAAAGCCCAAAATGCGTGCTGCGAATCTTGCTTTTTTTAATTATGAACAACACGCCGCTTACAGGAAAACGAAGATGAAAAATTTACAAAGAATTATTACCAGAATGGGAAAAAATGCCACAGAGGTATTGCGTGTCTACCGCAGAAACTATGGACTACGTCGAGGCCGATTTTGCAACAGCTGTACGTGACTTGAAACGCAAATTTGAGATACTGGTTGCATATGCGATCGATCTCGGTCTGGACGTCCTTTTGTTCCTGTTCAAACTGTTGTTCATGAAACGATAAGCAAAGTTCGTCTTGTAAGAACATGAGGTGTTTGAAGCCTTCTGTATGTGCTTTCTGTGTCAAATTTTAGGTTCTCAAGATTCAGGGCTCTGTTCTCCACATGTTTCTGTATCTGTTCCAGAGTGTCCAGATCTTGTAAGTGGATAACAACCAACTGCGGTTTGATTTCGGGAATGAATCCTTCATACAATATGGCGGAGATAACAATTGCCTTTACGCCTTCTGTGGAAGGAAGAGGCCCTTTTCTAATTTAACGTTGATTCGAAAAACTGCATGCACTAGGCAGAGGATAATCCCTACATTGTGATTGCACTTTCAATATACAAAGAAAAAGTAATTGTGTGGTGGGGTAAACAAGCACCTTCATCCTCTGACCCTATTTTTTGAAGAGATTGCTGTCAAAGGTCTACAAGCGTGTACGGTAAAGAGTGCTTGCTATCTAGAAATGTTTACTAATTATTATGATCTGATTTCCCATAGAGGAATGCTATATCTGACTTCGTGTAGAGGAAATATGGCGGTATTCCACATATGGAGTGTTCTGTAAAACTTTACTTAAGACAACAGTTTGGTGACAAAGCTATCTCTCCCTATTTCATGCTTCAGTGGACGCCAAGGTCCCTTGATCTAACTCCCAAGGATTTTTGGCTGTAGGATACCTAAAATCCAAACTGTAGGCATTTAATTCTCAAGCTGTATTTGATTTGAACGATGCCATCAGATGTCAGGTTCAACAGATTCCTCTTGCCATGTTACATAATGCAGTGCTGTCCACCGTTTGCCGCATGCAAAGTGTCATTGTGTATAAAGGAAGTCATGTAAAAAATTTGTGAAACACAACAAAATGTTTTAATTTCTGTTGCTTATCTGCCCTTATTGGTTGTCTTCACTTTGCCTATCTAGTGCCGGAAAATTTCATACTACAGTTACCTTTCCAGCGCTATTTGTGGTTTTTCGCTATGGAGGTCAGAATGTGATCATTCCAATAAAAATATTTAAGGATTGCCATTTGAAATTTTCGAAATCGTGTCACTGTAATCGTAACTGTTAGAGCTTAATTGTGTTTCATATTATGAACTTGAACGCATATTTCAAAATATCTTAAATTAAAATTCTATCCAAGTTCTCTGAACGGTATGATAGCTAGCAGCTTACATATCGAGAACGATCACCATATATATATATATATATATATATATGGTGATAATAAAAAACTTTAATAATAAACGTCAAACGTAATTATTGATTGTGAAAGAAAATTCTTTACATGGTTAAAAGTTGTTTATTTATTTTTTATTTTATTTTATTTAAATAAACATTATTTAAAAAAAACAGATGGATTTTTTTCCTAATATTTTTATCATAGAGTACATTTAGAAATTACAAAATGCAAATTTGTTCCCACTTCATACACGTTAGATTAAATATGTTAGAATTCTTGAGCTTACTTTTGGTAATTTGTTTCAATTTGTTTCTCCCTAATTTGGATAAATGCAAACTTACAAAGAGTTAAAATTGCATTTGTTAAAATTACTTGAGGGAAAACGAAACATGCTTGCAAGATTTTAAAATAAGGTGTCAGGCGGAAAAGAATTGTTGGTTTTATAGCGGTGCTTTGTTCACGGCGAGTGCTTCGCCGAGTAGAATTAGAAATGACATGAACTGAGAAATCACCAAACCCATGAGCGTTCCACCGAGAAATCCACATTAACTAAGACAGATTTCTTAGGCATACTTACTTTTGCCTTTTCTATTCTGGTGGCTTTGTAATGCATCGCCTTGCATGGTCCCTTGTGTAACTTCAATCTTTCTGGTTTTCATTTCAATTTTGAAACTATTTTTCACTTAAATCCGCTGCTATTTGAGTTAATATCTCACACCATAATGTTTTTCATTTGATGTTTGCGACAGCCAATGTAATTCTGGTGTTTCGCTCTTGCGTAGTTTTAGCCCCTTTCTATTAGTTGGTAGGAAATCTTCCTTCTTATAAACACTACTTTATTGATGTTCATGACAAATAAATACACATATTAACATATTTGCACAGTTACAATTATAAAATTAAGTTAAAGTTAAATTAATTAAAAGTTACAAGTTAGTTAAAGTTAGTCTTTCCGTCTGGCAACCAACCACCTTACATCTCTTTATTGGTACCTTTATTACATCTCATCTCCCTCTCTCTTTCGAGACACAAGGTTTGGTTTGTCGCTCTACAGTCAATCTTTGCACATTGGAGCTAATTATTGGGATTTAAGGTTTAAAGTGGATTCCGAAATACTACAAGCATCCATGGCAGCTCTGGATTTGGATTTGATTTGTCGCTCTACGGTCATTTTGTGCACACTTTAAGCTAAATTGACTGGGACCTAGTGTTTAATGTGGATTTCTAATCACTCAGAAACATCCAAGGTGCCTCCAGGATTCAAACCTGAAGCATGTGGTATCAAAGGCCAAAGATCTGATTAATTGGCCATCAGGTAGCAAACAGTTCGTTTAAGCCAGTTCGTTCTTTGTACCCTCCGTATTGCCTGGAACTCTTCACTTGACTCTTGTGCACTCCCCTTTCTCTTTTTCCCATTATCGGTTTTAAAGTCTAATGAGTAAAAAAACGCGAGGCAGAGTGCTAGCCAATTGGTCATCAAGCCACGTGGCACGTCTGGGGCCCGAACTCTAAACCTATGGTACCAAGCGCCAGACAGCTAGCTACTCGGCTATCAGGTCCCTTCTTTCGCGACACAAAATGCTCGATAAAAGCTGGTTTCCTTCAATTCCCTAGAGAGTCCATTTCATTAAATGTTCAATGTCTCCAGGAATTTCAGAGCTTGAGAGAGTTCGTTAAAATATTGTAGTGAAAAGGGCAATCGTCGAAAAAAGACCGAGGAATCGCAGAGCTTATTCTACATGGCCCAGAAAAAAGGCCATTAAGAAGCATTGTGTGAAATTTATAGAAAGTATTAAATTCATCACTTTATTAATGATGCGGGACAAGACCTAATGAGCTTTCAAAGAATTGAAGCAGCCGACAAGATTGCATGCAATGACTCCATTTGACCCTGAAGTGACAAGATACTAATTAATGAACTAGTATTTCAAACTAAGAAATTGTTTCTCTGTTCTTCTGCTGTGGTTTTTAGTCTCTAATTGAGTGGACTGCATTACCTACGTGCTATTGGACTACATTGATTCAGTCACTCTGTGTTTGTTAATTCGAACGATTACAATTAATAAAAAAAATTGTAATCGGTCTGGCCGACATATAGGTTATCCATAAAATTTAAAATGTAATATATGTACAAAAAGCAACACAGCGATCTTTAAAAATTTAAAACTACAGAGTTCCAAACAATTTTCTTTTCTTAAAAAATCGCATTTTCACTTTGAAATAAATTGTTTTTGCTTTCACTAATCGATCGCTTAAGCAATTTTACAATAAATTATCTTCTGAATTAATTTTTTTACTAAATTATTTAATAATTTCTCTGTCAATATGTTAATAAATATTATGTATAAAAAATTGTGAAAGAATTTAAAAAGAAAATCCGAGAAAGTATTTAAAAACAATTACAGATTTCTGTCAGAATGCACAAAATTCAAAGTGGTCAAGTACATGTAAATCTCGCTCCTCTAAACAATACCCCATATATTTTATAGGTAAAAAGAAATAAAAAAAAATTTTTTTGATGTGGACTTTAAAATAATAGGGTGCTTTATTTTTCATTTGAAATCTAAAATATCCCGATTTATTTCGTAACATCATATTTGTGCGAAACTATGTTCTTTCATACAAACAAACAGCATATTCAATTGCAAATATTTCTTAACACCGTCAAAAAGAGTTTTCTGATAATATATTATGATTTATGTTTTTCTAATCCCACTTGGTCGACAACAACATCTGGACCAAATTCACGAACCCATGTGTTCTTATGGAAGATGGCGCAGCTTCTTTTGTGATGGAGCACCCGTACGTAGAAATCTGACTTGGAACCGAGTGACTGAAAAAGGAAGACATTGACTTCCGGGAGGACTTTTATGGGGAGCTACCCCGCATCGTATTGGAGAAAACACGGAAAACTAAAAACCAGGTAGTCCGACTCACGAGGCAAGATGCTGAACATCCCAAACGTCATCCTACTTTTTAAAGCAGTATCTACAACAAAGCAGCCAGCAGATTGAACCTCAGCCCCTAATGCACATCAACGGCGCACGTTGCCTGTGAGCCATGAGTCGGGCTTATGATTTGTAAATGAATTCATAAGATCAAATCACTAATTCCATAAATATTCCATGGCATTAAAATATTTCATTAGTTTTGAAATAAAGTTCAATATATGGCCATTATTTATCATTTCCATTTGAATAGGAAAAAAACCAACTTATTTTTGCAAGTTGATAGCAAGAATGCTTGTATCTGCTACTTGTTATTGTTAGTCTACACTTTAAATAAAACACCATTTCATTAATAATCGATGTCATTTAAATATTTAAATAGTTTTAAAATAAAAAATTCAATATATGGTCATTATTTATCATTCAAATTTGAATTAAAAAAACATTTTTTTTTGCAAATTGATAGTGAGAATACTTGTATCTGCTACTTGGTATAGTTAGTAAACAAATTAATTAAAACACATTTATTTAATAATCCATGGTTTTTAAATATTTAATTAGTTTTGAAATAAAAAAAAAATTCTATATATGGCCATTATTTATTATTTCCATTTGAATAAAAAAAAGCCTTATTTTTTCAAGATGATAGTGAGAATGCTTGTATATTGCTACTTGCTGTTGATAGTAAACAAATTAAATAAAAAACCATTTAATTAATTTATGTCGTTTAATTAAATTTTGGCTTTTAATAGTGAATTTAATAAGGACATTGTGACGTTCAATAATGATAATTAGAGATCGCAATACCTTGAACACCAAAAGAAAAATTTTCGAATTTAATATCTTACTTTTTGATTAACATAACCGCCAAAGAATTTTATTCTCTCTCTTTTATTCTCATAGAACAAAAATGTAGGAACTATTGGGGATTTTCCTGAACTCCGTGGGTGTTAAATTGCTGAAATAAATTTCAATTGTGGGGACATTTTATTCAGATATTCTACTCGCTTTCATGCAACTAAGCACGATGAATTAAATATTGACATTATAGCATTTAATAATGCTAATTAGAGAGCAATACTATATTACCTTCAACACCAAAAGAAAATATTTTTAATGACATTCTAATTTATTATCTTAGTTTTTTATTCCTTCTATTAGCTCTCACTCTCCTCTCCCTATATATGTTCAAATTTTCAATCGTTCATCAAAATACTTTTTATTCATCCACTCCAGTTCAAATACATTTCTTTTGAACTTTTGGTGGATGTCACTGGATGTTAATACAGTTTTTTCAAATATTAATTGTGTAGTTAAATTTAATTCATTAATTTTAATTTTTTTCTTAGATTTAAGCGGCATATATCTACCAATAGATGGCGCCAGATAATCTGAAAAAAAATGAATGAAAATTATTTATATAGGACTTTCTGCAATAGAGTGAAAAAAAAGTAGAAATTGACTTAAAAATTTTTTTTATATTATTTGTTTATCATTTCCATTTGAATAGAAAAAAAAAATTTTTTTTTTCAAGTTAATAGTGAGAAGGTTTGTATCTGCTACTTGCAATTGTTAGTAAACAAACTAAATTAAACACTGTTTAATTAATTTATGTCATTTAATTAAATTTTGGCTTTTAATAATGATAATTAGAGAGCGCAATGCTAATCTACTTCGGAGACCAAAAGAAAATTTTTCGAATTTATTATCTTACTTTTTGATTAACATAACCACCAAAAGATTTTTATTCTCAAAGAGTTAAACAGAATCAAAATGAAGGAACTATTGGAGTTTTCCTGAACTATAATATGTGGGTGTTAAATCGCTGAAATAAATTTCAATTGTGGGGTCATTTTATTCAGATATTTTACTTGCTTTTATGCAACTAAGCAGAATATTTGCATGGGAATTACATCGCTCGTCACGCACACTAGAAGGGCTCGAAGAATGCTAACTGTTTTCTTGCAGCGGCAGATGGCCAGCATTTCTGGACGCATGCCAACTCGGTGAAAGGGTTGCTTTCTTGGCGGAATGGGGCACTGTTCCAGGATCCTTTCTTGCTGGCCCGGAAAAAAGCAGGCCCCGTGATGAAAGGGATGGCCCAGTTTTTAGCCGCCAGTATATTCTTAATGAGCGCGCCACTGTGGTTCTAGCAAACAGAAACTGAATGGCTTTGTGTTTTATTTGTTCATTTTTTTGGATTCTTTGGCATAAAAAGATCAAGCATCAAAATGTTCACTACTGTTAAAAACAAAACAAAAGTTTTTTATCTGCATTGTCTCTTGAATTGTATTCTTGTGGACTGCTAACACTAATCCACTGACACGTTTCATGGAAGAATATCCCAGTGAAAAACAAAAGATATTGCGAAAGTTTTGATGTTTATTATTGTCATGTTAACTGTTTAACTGTTAAAATACACCCGAGATTATTCTTAGAATTTGATTATTTTTTAACCACTGCTTACATAAAGATTCCGAAAAAAATTCTAGTGAATTTAATTTTTCAATATCATAAAAACATTCTTTTTTGATAATGATTAGTGACAAAATGGAAGGCCACTCATAAATCTGTACGTTTATGATAAGTAATTAAGGTTCCATATTTATTAATTATTCATCAAATTTTTATTATTTTTTGTAGAATTTCGATTGCTGCTATTATTTTTTTTATGAAATCATGTAAATGTTTTTGTGTATGTTTTGGTTTGCCAATGTACGATGAATTTTTGCGCACTTTAGATTAATTAGATTGGAATCTACAGTTTAAAGTGTATTTAGAATCACTAATAAACATCCATGCCACCGCCGGGATTCAAACTTGAATCCTGTGGTACAAAGTTTGGTTTGGTTTGTCATTCTACAATCATTCGTTTGCACACTTTAGGCTCATTAGACCGGGACCTACAGTTTAATGTGGATTCCGAACCACTCACAAACATCCATGTCACCGCCAGGATTCGAATCTGATGCTTGTGGTACCAAAGGCCAGAGCGCTAGCCAATTGACCATCAGGCCGCAAACATGCTTTTGTTGTAGAATTGATAATAGCAGATTTGAGTACGCTGGTTGAATTACTTTTAAAATGATGCATTCATTAAAAAGGGCTGCCTTCGAAAGAAGGAGGAACTTTGGAAAGGGTGCAAAAGGACTATTTCTTATGACGTAGAGCAATGATTCTTAAATTTTTAATCTCTCCTTCCCTTAATAAATGTCACGCTACCCTTTCAATGGACGATGAGGTGCTTCCTTTGGAAGAGAAACAAATCCGATGATGCGACGTTTCTGTCTATAGAAATCTCTCTTCAACAAAAACTTTCAATTATATTTTTCAATTCCTTCTATTAGCTCACACTCTCCCTATATATATCTTGTTCAAATTTTCAATCGTTCATAAAATACTTTTCATTCATCCACTCAACTTCAACATACATTCTTTTAACTTGTAGTGGAGGACACTGGATGTTGATACAGTTTTTTCAAATATTAATTCAGTCATTAAATTTAATTAATTAATTTTATTTTTTTTTAGATTTAAGTTGCCTATATCTACCCATAGATGGCGCCAGATAAACTTAAAAAAATGAATGAGAATTATTTATAAAGACTTTCTGCAATAGAGTGAAAAAAAAGTAGGAATTGACTTTAAAATTTTTTTTTTTATATTACTTGTTAATTATTTACACTGTGGACTAGGAGGATTATTGAATTGAGAGCTCATATTTTCAACTTCTGATGCAGATGACCGGCATGAATTATTAAAATTTGATGTTTCAACATTTATTAATCATATTCCGTATGTGACAGCATATGCGGCTCTTTATCTTTTTAAAAGTGGCACATGCTCTCACATACAGAATATAATTAATAAATGTTGAAACATCTGCTCTTTATCTGCGGCTCTTTATCTTTTTTTTTTCTTATATTAAATTTGCCATAAAAGTTGCAATTCATGTTTAACATAATTTGAAAAGTAGTTTTTTTTAAGATCTGAGAACTGTTATCTATATTTTTAATCCATTTCTAATTGTTATTATTCAAGACAGTTTTCCAGTTTTCTATCAGACACAGAATCAGGAGAAATATAAGTACAAAAATGAAGGAGGATCAGATATTACAAATGCAGACAAACTCTTTCGTTGATTAACTTTCGGAAATTGGAGTCAGAAACATAGTATCCTAACATAAACAAAACAGTTTGCATTCGGTGAGCATGCCTATATCGGAAAGAAATGTTTACAAATGGTATAAACAGTTCAAAGAAGGCAGAGAACGCGTTGAAGACGAACAGCCCTCTGACAAAGAGTCCGACCCTCAATCTCAACCGTCGAAGCTCACGTCCAAAAAATGAAAGATTTGATGCCTGCAAACCGTCGATTTACAATTAGAGCCCTTGCTGATGATGTTGGAATTTCAAAAGGATCGGTCAATTCCATTTTGGGCCTCAAACGCGTCAAATTTCGACTGATACCGGAACCACTGAATGCGCCAGCTCACACTCATTGATTCTTCGTGACTGTTTCGCCAAAAATGAAACCCATATCGTTCCACAACCACCGTATTCACACAGTGCGACTTCTGGCTATTCCCTAAATTTAAAAGACTACCCCGGAAACACCGTTTTAAATCGAATGAAGAGATTCAACGTGAATCGCCGCTCGCTTTGAAGGCCATCCGTGCCGATGACTATTTAGCATGCATTGAAGATTGGGAAAAAAAGTTGGCATAAGTGCATTGTGTCCGGAGGGGATTATCTTAAGGCGATTAAATAAATTTGGAAGAATAAATAAAGAGTTTTTTTTTTAAATAATTGATCTTACTTTTGGGGCCACAGTAGTAGCTATATATATATATAGAGCTCTATTTACAAAAATTATAATTAAGGATATAAATTAGCTACACAAGTGCAGTTCACTCCAATTTCGAAGATTTTCGGAGTTCTCGGGTCTACGACGAATCTAAACACCTTGTCTGTGGCAGACCTTAACTATCACACGATTAAACACGAATAAGATCTTAACTATCACACGACTAACACATCACGTGATTCACGAAACCACAAGGGGCTCACTTTGAAACAGGCGGAAACTCAGACCTATTCAGTCATTTCAGAGAAAAGAAAAAAAAATACTTTTGGTCGACTCGTCGGAGAACTCTCTCTATTCTTCATAAAAAAATTTCGTTTAAGACAATCCTTCAAGAGGGAGGATCAGCTTCCCTCACTTCTCATTGGAGTAGACATTTCTCAGCCCAACAATGAGTTGTTTCATTGTGATTGGTCTATCACCAATCACAATGAAACAACTCATGGTATACTTCATATTCAATCTGTAGTTGTTTCAACATGTGAAGGTCTCACAAGCATTCGTTAATTTTATGAGACTCATTATACAGGATATCGAATATCTGCTATCAGATTTGAGTGACAGGTTGTTCTCATAAGTACAAAACACTAATTGCATGTAATATAACTACCCACAACTCTGCTTGTCTGCTGTGAAATCTAAATCATAGCTTTATTATATATTTATCAAATGACCTGCATTCCTCTTTCTCGGGAATGAAATGCCAAAACTCTTCTCGTTAGAAAAAAAAAATGCTACAATTCTTCTGAACGACCTAGTGAGTATTTCTTTGTTTTCGGAACTCAGAGCGGATAAGAGATCCGTATCTCGTCCGGAAATGAGAAAGATAAATCCATTTTCCAGACAGCCCTTCCATCGGGCACCAAAGGGAAGGTTCTAATTCCCACATGCCACCCCTAGGAGCATTCTTTTCAAATTACAATGAGGAAAAAAAAAGGGTTGAGAGTAGGTCACTTGTGGACACCTGAATAAGTCCCCTGAGTAACATTAAATCCTAATATAAACAATATCATTAAGTCCCCAGAGTAACACTAAATCTACTGCCTGTCTGACGTCCTAATAATGAATTATCTTAGGTGATTAATGAATTATCGTCCTAATAATGAATTATCGTCCTAATAATGAATTATCTTCTCATATCTTTTAAGCTGAAAAACTGTGTTTTTGCTCTTAATTAAAATGATTTATCAAAGTAAATAAAATTAAAATAGAATAATAATAATCGGTTGGGCCGATATACAGATTACCCATAAAATTTAGAATTTAATGCAAGAACAAAAACCATAATAAATCTTAAAAAATAAAAAACAAATAGAATTCAAACCGATTTTTTTTTCTTAAAAAATCTTATTTTAACTTTGAAATAAAATTGTTTTTGCTTTCGTCACCAGACGATTTTCAAGAACAATTTTACGCTATTTAATTATATAATTATTAGTCAGTGAAAGAAATTTAAGTAAATATTATATATATAAAAGCTCGTGAAAGAAATTTAAATACATATTGTGTACATTAAATAAATATTATGTATATAAAAACCTCGTGAAAGAAATTTAAATAAATAGTATGTATATAAAAACCTCGTGAAAGAAAATTAAATAAATAGTATGTATATAAAATCCTCGTGAAAGAAATTTAAATAAATAGTATGTATATAAAAACCTCGTGAAGGAAATTTAAATAAATAGTATGTATATAAAAACCTCGTGAATGAAATTTAAATAAATAGTATGTATATAAAAACCTCGTGAAGGAAATTTAAATAAATAGTATGTATATAAAAACCTCGTGAAGGAAATTTAAATAAATAGTATGTATATAAAAACCTCGTGAA